>JZKD02S0299355.1:292520-328413 GCA_000966675.3 Picea glauca | reverse complement strand
TGTATTGTTGGTTGTGGAGCCTGATTATGTTCCTAATTCAGAGGTCCTTTCTTTCAGCCATGTTTATACCCCATGAAGACTTTACACCCCAGAAGTATGTACACTCTTCCACACGAGGGAGTGCAGAGGGGGGGTACCCCCTCTGCGGGGTCCGAGGGGCCTATCCCCCCAGCTGGAGGGTTCGAGGGTGAAGCCCCCAAAGGAAAAATTGCCTTGTAAATGTATATTGTAAATTCATTGTAAATATGGACCGTTCATTATAAGGTCACAAATCTAACGGTAGAAATTATGTTAGGGTTTTTTTACCTAGAAGGCAACCCTCTATTATGAGGGAAATATATTGTGGCTATGCATTATGGCAAGTATTGTATTCTCAGAAAGGAGACTGTGAGAGAAAGAAGAGGAAGTTACAACGGGTTTTGTTGTAGGTTTTATCCCTTCATTTGTTGGATAATAATAAAGGAAGGACCTGGCAATTTCTCTGGTGGACGTAGCCCACACTAGGTGAACCATGTAAATCTATGTCTCTATTGTATTGTGTATCTTATGTGTTTGTTTCCGCATTTTTTTTATTTTATTGCTCCACGATCCTAGTTTTCTAACATGTATGGAGTAGTCTTATGCCTTTCTATACCACACTTCTTACAAAATTCTTCGAAATCATTTCCGCAAAATTCTCCACCATTATCTGTTCTCAATACCTTTATTTTCTTCTCTGTCTACTTTTCTATCAGAGCCTTAAACTCTTTAAATTTATCAAATACCTCAGATTTCTTTTTCAGAAAATAAATCCATGTGTTCCTTCAGAAATCATCTATGAATGAAACATAATACATAGACTTACCTAGTGATGGAACAAGCACAGGTCCAAACACATCACTGTGTATCAACTCTAAGATCCCCTTTTCTATTGTAGCACCAGATGGGAATCATACTCAATTTTGTTTACTAAATATCCAATGTTCACAGAAATCAAAATCCAGAGTGAAATTAACCATACCTTTAACCATACCTTTACCATGTAGTGTTCGAAGGCCCTTTTCTCCAATATGCCCTAGTCTTTGATGCCACATCATGGTCTTGTTTTCTGGGACAATATTGGTCGTGTCTCCTTCATTTCTCTACTCAAGGACAAAAAAACTATTACACCCATTAGTATAAGTTCTTCCCAACAACTTGTATAGAGTTCCACACTGAACTCCCCTCATCAACACCATTGCTCCTCATACCATCTTGCAAGTGTTCTTTCCAAATACAGTATTCATTCCTACATCATCCAACTTGATTACAAATATTAGGCTCCTAGATAGTTTTGGAATGTGTAGAACCCCAGGGAGATTTCTAATCCTTCCATCTTTTAGCAGCAACTTAACCCTTCCACATCCCATGATTTTGGTTGTCGAGTCATCTCCTAGGAATACATCACCACCATCGTATTTTTCATATTCAGAGAACCACTCCCTGTGAGGAGTCATATGGTATGACGCGCCTAAGTCAATCAACCATACATCACGATCTACATGTGCACCTATAGATTCCAGGTAAACATCACCTCCTTCTTCAGTGGAGGCTTTCGAATCTGTGGAAGAGGTATTTTCAGGCCCCTTTGGTTTATCAACCTTCTTAGACTTGCAATATTTCTTATAATGCCTTGTTTTACCACACTTCCAGCATTTCCTCAAATATTTTCCTGGAGACTTAGATCTACCTGTAGATTTAGGTCTCCCCCCCGAAGACTTACCAAGATCCCTATCTTGGGTACAACCTCTTACAAATAAAGCATCTGTGCTATGACCATCCATGCTTTTTTTCCTCATCTCTTCAAATAACAAGGATGCAACTACATCCTCACACTTCAATGTATATTGAGTGGTACTACCAATTTCTACAACCAGATTATCCCAAGAGTCTGGCAAAGAACATAAGAAAGTAATACACTTATCTTCTTCTACAATCGTAATATTAACAAAGATAAGTTGAATTACTAGAGTATTAAAGGCATTTAGATGTTCTGTCACAGAATCTCCATCTTCCATCCTAAGATGATACAACTTATTTCGAAGAAACAACTTGTTTACCAGGGAATTTGATTGATACAAATTCCCTAACTTATATCATAGTTCCTTGGCTATATATTCTCCCAAGACATTCAACAACACCGAATCTTCCAGGCAAAGTCGAATAGTACTCCTTTCTCTTCTGTCCAACTTCTCCCAATCTTCCTTTGACATACCAGTAGGTGGTGTACTAGTAGTTTGTGTACTAGTAGGTTATGTACTAGTAGGTTGTGTACCAGTCGATTGTGTGCCAGTAGGTTGCATACCAGTAGGTTGTGTACTAGGATCCACAACAATCCATTGTTCTTTGTCTACAAGAAGGTCCTCCATCTTGAGCTTCCATAGCTCAAATTTTTTACCATTGAACTTCTCTATCTCGATTCTAGATGAGCTTGCCATTCCTTTTCTATACTTGAATCTCCACTGCAAAATCTCCCACTAAACCCAGGTTTATCATAGACCCAAGATAAACTTGATCTATCAAGACCGAGCCAAACCCTCANCAACAAAGGCGTCCCTCTGAAGCCAAAAACGAGCTCTGATACCACATGTAAGTTTTAAACCTATGAATTAAAGCAATTCATATAGATTCTTAAGAAAAACAAAAATTAATCAATGGCTCATTCACATAGTATATGGAGATTTATACTAGAAACTCTCAACCGGGGAAAACCTTTCTTATATTTATTATATCGAATTTCAACATTCACCATACAATATATACAATGTTTTTAGGTATTTCGTAGATACCGAAACCTTAATCCCTTAATCCATAATTAATTTAGAAAACCGCTAAAAATAGCAAAAACCACCCAAAAACAATTTTGGGGTGCTTCCCCGAACGTTGCGCGTAACCAGGGGGGAAATACCTGCCCCCCCCTAGGACCCCCCTAGGAAGTACCCGGTGCACACGACACAAAGAGAACTACTGTAGGGATTGTCAGACGCATTTGTCGAACCTAACTCACCCACACACACACACATGCAAAGAATATAACATATACCCAACACTAACAACACAAACTTCTCTCTCAACAATAACAACAATCACTCCTCATAACTGAATCGAACCCCATCCCAGGTCCTTATGACATTTATTTATACATTACAATTAATCTCGGACAACCTTAGGCCAAAACCTAGGTTTCAAAACCCTAAATACCATAACCCTAGGTGTCTAAAACCCTAGGTCAACTTGACCTGCGTTTTCAGAGCTTCGCCAACTTGTCTTTCCTTATTTCCTGCAAGGTGCTCCAAAGCATCCATTGGTGGATTTTGTCCACTTGTTGATTTGTCCACGATCCATCTTCCTTGTTGATCTATCTTCCTTGATTTCCCTGTCCAATGCTCTTACTTCGCTCCTTTTCTGTTCTTTTGGCCACTTCGACCCAATCTCAATCAACTTGTCTTCCGCATAGATCACACTTCACATTTCTTTCCTTAATCTTCACAACATTCCTTTACAAGGACCAAAAATCACCATGGAAGTTTATCTTAACTAATTTTATAACTTAAAATGATATCACATAAGATAAAATAAAATGCAGACAACTGATTAATTTTATATCATAAAATAAGAGTAGATGAATTATAACTTAGTTTTTCATTAGATATATATGCATATAAAAAAAATTAATAATTATTTATGGGAGTGCAAAGCTATTTTAACAAGGATAAGTTGCATAAGAGCTAGTCCCTGCCATAGGTTAAATATCAATAACTAGAACTACATTTTATATTACCTAATTGCTTTTGTGGATGCTTTCTTATTTTTATTTTTTATAAGTGAGATTAGTATAAAAAGCCTTCAAAAAGAAAGAATTATAGTATCCTCATGAGTTCTGGACTGTAGGAATTGAATTGCCCTGGAGAGAAACCAGTTCAACCATCCAGTTAAAGTAAAGCCCAATATCTTAAGGTACCAATCTTAAAATGACATGGACTTAAACATAAAAATTCCAGTCCCCTATGGGAGACCGAATCAGCCTGTCAGCTAACCCTGATATAAAAACAACATAAAAAATATGGCCATAGACCCTACGAGGCAAAATAATATTCAGACACTTTTCTAAACTAGCATGAAGAAACATGGGCAGTTCATGTGGTGGGTTGGTAGCATGGCCACGCGTCCAGGGAGGTGGTGTTGGTCGTTGATTCCACGATTGGTGTTTCTTTCTATTCGACCAATGTCACTCCCTCCTCCATGCACTCATGCATGGCAGCGACTGTGTCAATGTCACCTCCAACCCCTTCCTCTTCGACCATTGTCCCTCCCTCCTCCATGGACTCATGCATGGAAACTCCTGTGTCGACGTCGCTTCCAATCCCGTCCTCTTAAAAAATTTTCCTGCCCTCCTCCATGATCTCATGCATGGAAGCGCCTGATTCATCGTCACCTCCAACCCCTATATCGTCTTCTCCTTTATCCCCTATATCGTCTTTGTTTCCACCCCCTGTGGTGTAGCCAACTCCTGGTGTTGAGTGGCATGCCCCCTGCAGAGATGAGAGCAATTACAGGAGTGTTGAAGTCTTCCCATCCATGAGTTCCATTCAAAATTGTAGGTCGTTCAGGCCTTGCCACAGTTCAAATACCAGACCTTGTAGAATTGCAAGGTTGTCTTGCAATTGTGAGCCTAGTACTGAGTCTGAGAAGGAGTGAGGCCCTAGTTGAGGACCTTGGAATTCTGGTTGTGATCCAAGGTAAGGCTAGTTGGTTGAGATCTCTGGTTGGATTGGTGTGCTCGTCGGCGAGTTGGGTGGAACAACATGAAGTGGCAGCGAGGTGGAAGCCAAATCGGATAAGGGTCCCAGGTTAAAACCCAAGGAATTTCCATAGATGGAAAACCATTCCAGCCGGCTTGCGAAGGGCGAGCAGAGGGATGGGAGGTTGTGAGGGATTTTTCCAGACTGTGACTGACAAGAGGGCGAGCAAGGTGAATAAGGTGATGAGCTGGGAGATGGTGCAGGCGGGGGTCGGAGAACCACGCGCGACTGATTGGGCTGCCCGGCTGAGCCGCGCTTGGATTTCCTCCTTTGTCTCGGCATGCCTAGGGCTTTGAGGGGATTTGCAAGCATCAAAAGGAAGAACAAGTAGCGAAGGAGTAGCTGGAAGGAATGCAGGTTGTAGGAGATCTCAGTCGTGGAAGAGAACAACTGTGAATGCACCTAGTGGAAGGCATGGTGTCAAGAGTGTTGAAGGAGGCAAGCTCGCATGAGCTGAGTAAAGTTTGGTTCATGGATCTAAGCCATCGACAGGACAACAAGCTTAGGCCAAATGCACTGAGGGTAATGACGCCTAGGCCTGTGTAAGTTTGGCTTAAATGCATGAGGGTGGCAGAAAGGTGTGACACACTCCTGTCACATGGCCATCACCATGTTGGTCGCCTTGCGTCCTCTCTTGGTGGCATTTGTCCCGCACTGGTACCCCATCCAGGGAGTAGATTCTTTCTTACTACTTTAAGGCATTCCATGCATAAATGTATGAAAAAATGATGTCAGGGTTTTAATTTAACATTTTTTTGATGAAAAAATGATGTTAGGGTTTTAATTTAACATTTTTGTTTGAAGAGATGATTAAAAATTAAAAAACAAAATTGATTACAAATTATAAATTATTCACTTGAAATTAATATCGAGTGATAAAGTTAAAAATTTCATGCATGATAAATAATAATTTTAACATAAAAAAATAAAACTTATTATGTCAAACACTTAATTTTAACGTAAAAAAGAAAATGTATTATGACAAAAACTTAATTTTAACATAAAAAAGTAATTATTAATGGATAAATAATCATTATTATTTAATGAATGGACTTTACTTAAGCCATTAGGAAAGAAGGAATTGATTTTTTATATATCATTTTATTATATCTCAGTAGGAGGAACTATTTTAATGCAATAAAGAGGTATCACAATTTACAGCTTTAAACATGAAAACCTCTCTATGTGAATGTTCATTATTAATTTTGATTTTAAATGACAGGGTAGCCGGTATTAATAATTAAGTAAAATTTTGTAACTCACGGTTTTTGCATGGGGAAAGACGCTAACCTCTAATAGTGGACTAGCATGTGTGCTATCTAGCGTAATTTGAATTGCATGCAAACAGGTTCACACAAAAGAACTAAAAGAACGAGATTATAGAAAGTCTAGAAATAACATCGAGAGCACAATTTACAGAGAACATTCAGAGAGCACAGGTCACATCACCATCTTTCAGTGAATAAAAAATTAGAAAGATATATTTCGAAAATTCAAAATATTATTTTGGTTATTAAAAAAAATCGGTTTAATAAAAATTTAAAAAAAAACACTTAGGCAAAACAACCTGAAGTATGAAAAGATTAATGAAATATGACTCTTACCGAAAGTCATAGTCCCTTCTTCGGGGACTAATAAAATGAAGATTGTAAGAAAGTAGACTGAAAAGTAGATATAGTAGAAGAGATAGAAAGAAAGACATAATATAATTTTAAATGGCATCATGCAAAATAAATCAGTATGAAAACAAGTGGTTAATTTTATAATGTGAAATATGAGTAGATGAATTATAGCTTAGTTGTCCAATAAATATACATAAAGAAAATTTGTATTATTTATTAAATATAACTAATAATCGTCTCTCGATGTGTAAAGATTATATTGAAAAATAGATATCTTAAAGTAGATATAAACAAAGGAATAATATAATACTTAAAAATTGTTTCATTCTAAGAACAATTAGACATGGGATAACAAGTTCAATATGTTTAGGTTCTATTGATAATGTGTTTTTTAAAGAGGCATATATTATATCCCTAATTTAAAATTAGTTATTTTAGTTTTTTTTTGTGTGACGATTGTACATTTTGTATAATAGATATATTTTGACAAAACACCTAGATTATAGCCAAATCAATATTAGTAGATGCAAAGTGGTCATGACATTTGATAATTGTGGTCATAATAGAAATCATGATCAATATTGAGGGAGTTTTGGGTATTCTAAATTTGTCACCCTAAAATCCTATCTTTCATACTTACAATAACTTACAACCTCTTACGTGGATTTATTAGCCCCCATCATTGATGAATATTCATTGTTATATGTAGATTATGTGGAAGATACAATTTATGTGGAAGAATTATTTCCCACACATTTTCTTGAACTTGCTATGGATTATGAAGAGCATATCAAACAATGGTTACTCAAAGTAAAATATTTTTCACCCCCTAAAGGAGTTTGTATAGTGCATCTGAGTATGGAGCATCAAATAAAAAAAATACTGGAAGCCTTTGAAGCAATCCAAAGGATTGAAATTTAGAGTGATATTGAAGAAGAGTATACAAGCAACATATATTACGATTAGTATGATTTAGACTCAAAGCTTGTATGAATGGTATATGGATAGTTGTCATTTATGGGAGGAAAATATATTTTAGCTTCACTTTGATGACCATACTCCTCCATTTGTAGTGAACTTCATTGAGGGAATTCAAGTGCCTATTACGACTACCAGCTTTTAGTTGGCATATTCTCCAGTGGTAGTGTTCCTTCCAAATCCATAACTAACCTTTTGCATCTATATGGATATCTTCTAGACATTGCGAGTTCTATTTATTTGGATCCACATAACCATGTTGGGCCTTTGGAGCATAGTTGTCAGTGATTGATCAATCTCAAGTGTCAATTGTTGGGAGTTAGCATGAGAACTTGGACATGTGACCCAATTTTTTGGATGAACTACTTGGACTATTTTTGCTTTGCGACCATCCCTTATACATGGGACCCTAGTTCTCTAGACTACTTCAACATTACATTCAACATTTATACATAGGACCCTAGTTTATGCTTGTACCTCCTCACTACAAGCGTTGAGGTAAATGCTTTTCTAAGGGGAGTGTGGTGTTTGGATCCTCCCTAGGAGTGTAATGGGTGGAAGAATGGCCCATTAGAGTATTAATAATAGTGGAGGTCATTTAATGTAAAGTGGACTAGGTCCACTATGTTTGTAATTATTAATAGGATATATTATGACAATTAGTATGGAATAAATATAGTTTGGTCTCATTAAATAAGTTCTACTAGGTATTTAGCATGGGTTTATCAATAAGGTTTTCCACCTAGCTATAAATAAGGATGAAATCCTACTTATGGAGAATGCATTGAATTATATTGTATTTGGAGATTAGCTCATTGAGAGGTCGCCCTACCTCAAGAGGAAAGTGAGCAAGAGTGGATTCCTTCTATAAAAGGATCATTGTAAGTGTTACCCTACCTTAAGAGTGTTTTGATAAATCAAGTAAAGGGGATTTTTTATCTTATTCTTGGACATCTTGTGTGTGATTGTTCAAATATAAGGTACACTACATTATCCATAATCAAAATCTTGACCTTGAACTCTACACTAAGAATCCACATAAACATATTTACATCATTTACACACAAGTTCATTTATTTAATATCGCATAGTTTGACTCACGTCATTATTTGGTTGGTGGCATAGAAGAATTCAATGCATAATCCACAAAATTTGTTTCTTTTTTTGATCTCAGATCTTAACATCTCAAAAACATCCTAGTGAGTGAGTGAGTGAGTGAGGAAACTAACATCCACTTACTTACAATATTGTTATGTTTTGTGTAAGGTATTCAACTAGATGGGTGTGAATACCTTTTCCCAAGTCCTCAAGGAGATGGAACTGGGGTTGCTCTGACACCCAAGTTGGGAAAGTGGACGCCTTGGGCATGTGAACGTGCCAAGGGGCTTGCCTAAGTATGAAGCAACCAATAAGATTGGGGCACGTCGGCATAAGGGGTTCACTAGGGTTGGTCACTTCAGTCCCAAGGGGCACGATGGTTGAAAAGCACATGGGTTTGTTTGGGCGACCAAGTCCACGAAGGGGTGTGAAACCCCAAAGGATGCGATCTTTCATGATGGTGACCTTTGGAGAGCCTATAAGAGAACAAGGGTGCACAACAAAGGAAGGAAATTTTTGGAAAGACAAGGAGAGCAAGAGAGCTCTATGATTATGAGGTAGACAAAGAGGGAAATCTCCCTCAAGGATACAAGTCACTCCACTTGGGAGGACTTGTGCTACCTTGAGGAGGATTCGATGGACAGAATTGGGCAAGCTTCTCTTGGGCCGATTTTCGAGAATTCTAGAAATGTAAGTTTGTTGGAGACATATGTGAGGCAGAACCAAAATATGTGAAGTCTGCAGAAACAAAGACACAAAGTTTGTAGAAATGAAGAGACAACAAGTCTACGGTTGGAGGCACATCTAAGTTTCACCACAGGTGGTTGCAGAGATGGTTGTGATAGAGAGTCTTGATGACGATCTATGTATGAGTGTCTTGGTGAGGTTAGGCAAGTCGTTTGACTCTGCCCTATTGTAAACCAAGCCGATAGTGCTCATGTTGTAACTATTTCATAATAACAAAGATTTAGTCTAGTTTATGGCACGGTTTGTGTCGCCCACACTATATCTATGTTTTTATTTCGTTTGTTCCACAACTCTCTTAGTTTCTCATGGATGTATGCTTAAATATGACTAGGTGTTAAAATAGTTAACGAATGTCTAAGTATACAAGAGTTGCAGTAGTGTAGGAGTGTGACTCGTCAGTAGCCTATAGAAGAGTATGGGTATTCTCTAGATGAAGTAACCTTGGTGTTGTCAAGCAGCCAAGTGAGAAATGCCACGATGTCGCACACCCTCAAGAGGTGCATGATCAAAAGATTTGTCTAGGCGCACTGTGGGGACGTGACATTTTGCATATTATCTCCCGCCATCCCCACCCCGTTCATAATATTTTTTTTATAAATATAATATCTTAGATTATAGTTCATCATTCCTAATTGCAGTGAAACTACCCTTTGTATTTGATGATTTTCGATGTGTCTATTGTGTTTAAATACCTCCATGTAAGGCATAAGAGCTAAATACCCTTCCAAATAAATCTGAAGAATCTGACTCATGTCGCATCTTCCATCTAAGCAGGATTACATCCATGGTGAGAGGTAGATTTATGGCCGACTCATAAAACATCGTCAGTAAATTGTGATCACAAGATAATATTGTTGGATAGGTAGGATAGATTTCAGGATTTTAGTGGCCGAAAAAAATGATGCGCTGAGAAGGGATTCTTGGATCGGAAGGATAGATTTCAGGATTTAGATGGACCAAAAAAAAGGGTGCACTGAGAAGGGATTCTTGTATCAAAAGGATAGATTTCAGTATTTGATGGCCCAAAACAAAGGGTGCACTAAGGAGGGTTCCCACAATATAGCTTCCATTTTCTAACCTCTTAAAATAAACACAGTGATCAAAATGACATCTACTATAACCTTATTCTATCATAAACCTGTCAAACTCCAAATACCACTTCCTTGGAGATTGCTTTAAGCCATACAAGCTCTTCTTCAACTTGCATACCAAATTTTCCTTCTCTTTGACCTCAAACCCTTGTGGTTGTTGCATATAAATCACTTCCTCCAAATCCCCATCGAGAAAATTTTCTTTTACATGTAATTGTTCAAGATGCAAATCTTCTATTGCCACAAGACTTAAAATAGTCCTAATTGAATTCATTTTAACAATGGGAGAAAATATTTCATCAAAATATATACCTTTGTTTTGTGCAAACCTCTTTACAACAAGTTTATCCATGTACCTCTTTTTGCCTCCATCTTCTTCCTTCAACCTGTAAACCCATTTATTTTGCAATGCTCTTTTCCCTATAGGAAACTGAACCAAGTCCCAAGTCTAGTTATTTACAAAGGAATCCATGTCCTCTTTCATGCCTTGCTCCCAATTGTTTTTAGTGTCTACCTGCATTTCCTCGTCATAACTTTCTGGTTCACCAGAGCCAGTAAACAATAAATAATACACTGAAGGAGAGTATCGTTCAGGGGGTCTACTTAACCTGGTAGATATTCTAACAACACTTGTAGGAGTTTTAGGTGCATGTTGTTCTTATTGTTGTACATCTTGATTTTATGGTACCTTTAGAATTTCATTTTCTTTGATTTCATCAAGCACTGTGTATTATGTGTTTTCCTTTTATTTTTTCTTTCCATGCAATTGATCTTTGTAGATGACCTTTTCATCAAATACCACATCTCTACTCCTAATTATTTTATGATTTTCATAATTCCATAAGCGATAACCAAAATCATTAACATTGTATCCAATAAAGGTACACTTCTTGGATTTTTCATCAAGCTTTGTTCTATTTTCTTTATCAATATGGACAAATGCTTCACAACTAAAAGTCTTCAGAAATGAGTATTTTACATTTTTACTTGTCCATTCCTTCTATGGAATGCCACCATCCAAAGAGCTTCAAGGCCCTCTATTTATTAAGTAAACAATAGTATCTATAGAATCTTCTTAGAATTGTAAGGGCAACCCAGCATGCAATCTCATACTCCTTTCACATTCCATGATTGTCATGTTCATCCTTTCTGACACACCATTTTCGTGTGGTGTTCCTGGAACTATATTCTCTCTACAAATCCCATGGTATGAACATTAATCATCAAACTCCTTGTTGTAGGATTTCCCTCCATTTTCTAATTTGAGACACTTCAACCTTTTTCCTGTCTCATTCTCAACCAAAGCGTTCTATTTCTTAAAAGTGTCAAAAACATCATATTTTTGTCGAATGCACTAAACCCAAGTTTTTCTAGTTGCATCATCAATCAAAGTCACATAATAATGAGATCCACCAAGAGATGATACTTTATTTGGTCCCCGTACATCTATATGCACAAGATCTATTTTTTCACTCTTTTTTTCCTTTCCAGCCATGATAAATATGACTCTCTTTTGTTTTCCATAAACACAGTGTTCACAAAAATCCAAATCAATGTGTTTAAGATATGGAAACAAATTCCTTTTGTGAAGTATATGTATCCCCTTCTCACTCATGTGTCCAAGCCTATGATGCCACAGTGTTTGTATCCACACCTGTAGAAGATAAAGTGATTGAAGATTTAGCATTACGAGTACATAAATACAATGTACCTACCTTCTCTCCTTTTTCCATTACCATTTATATTTTAGTGACCTTCCACACCTTATCTGTAAATGCAGATATACATCCTTCACTTTCCAACTGTCTTGTTGAAATTAGATTTCTTCTCAGATCTGGTATATGTCTCACCTCTTTCAATAACCATTGGTTTCCATTCTTTTACTTTATTTATACCTTAACCATTCCAACAATTTGACATGGGTCATCATCACCCAAATAAACCTGTCCAAAATCACCTTGAACACAATGTTGGAAATATTTCCTATGGGGTGTGGCATGAAATGAATCTCCTAAATATACTACCCAAGATTCAATAATATTATCTAAAGAAAGAGTCAAATCATCTTGTAGCACATCACCTGTTAGATTTGCTTCCTGATTTTTCTCTTGTTTTCCATCTCTTTGTTTCTTTGGAGCTATGTAGTCTTTTTTTAGATGTCCTTTCTTCCCACAATTCCATCACTCTATATTTCATAGTTTGGATTTGGATCTTCCATTCCTAGAATTCTCGTGGTTCCTTGAATTATTTCCTCTATGGGTAAAATCATGAAGATGGGTGTCTATTTTGCTTGTTTTATGAGAAAAAAATATATTTTCACAATTTCTTCAACTTCCGGCATACAAAAGTATTTTTTTTATTTATAATTTTACTTTACAGTAAAAACAAAAATTGTGAAGAATTTTGTTAGCTTTCCAATGACTATTTTTCAATTTTTTTATGAAGATTTGATATGTCAATTTGACAATTGTTTAACGGTATGTTCTTTAAACATGAAAGGAATGATAATGAGTTATTTTTTCCTACAACAATGTATCTATTATTAAACCTTTTTTTTTAACAAATGAAATATACTGCAACAATCTACAGAGACTCTATTTTATTATGATTATAATTTTATATCTAACGAATGAATATTATAATTTCTAGAATTTTTTTAAGTTGACCAAACTGAAAACGTTGCACATTTTAAACACATGTTTTCCCCCACCTTGTATCTATCTTAATTTTTACTTAAAAGTAAAATCTAAAAATACTCTTTTGAAAAGAACAGTTTAAGGATTATGAATATAAATTTTTCTATATTTTTCACTCTGTATTTTTAGAGATACGGATATTTCATTTCATAGAATCATAATATCTGCTGAAAATATTATGCAGTGATTTTTTTAAAAAATTAAATAAAATTAGACAAAAATAATGAAAATGAAAAGAGATTATAGGAATTGAAAGTAGATTCAATTTTGCAAATGTTGGTGTCTTTTTCAAAACCAAATTCTGAGTATTTGCAGGAGTCTGCAACCTCCAAAGTTTAGGTAATCTTGGGGGAATTCTTTGGTTTCTGGATACAGTCCCAATTTCTTATTTTTGGCCGAAAAAACTAGATTCTAACGGAAACCATCAAAACTAAATGATTTCCAAAGTTTTTGGTCGAAAAAACATTTTCGGTCGAAAGATGGTTGAGGGAATTCCTTCGGTCGGAAAAAAATGAAAAGACACATTGTATTGTTTCATTTCACACCAAATCGTATAAATATGCTTTCGACCGAACACATTTAACACAATTCATCACTTGTTTGATGATTTTCTAGAGCACCTAAACAAAATTTTGAATCATCTTTTTGGTTTTTGTTGAATAAGGTAATTGATGTTTGTTCAAGTTTTTATTGGAATCACAATTTATATGTTGAAAGATAAATGTTGACCATTTTTTCAAGGTGAAGTATTTGTTGAACATCTCTTTTACAGATAACTATAAAAGTCATGGGAAACAAAAGTTTGTGCAAGAGAAAATTTGATCGCACTCAAAATGATACTCACCATAACGAACAAAGGAAAGAGCATTATTGGAGAAAGAAACGAGAACGTGAAAATATTGAAGAAATAAATGATGATAATGTAAATAGAGATTTCAACAAGAAGAAGTCCAACCAGGTATGCATGCACATATTGTCTATATTAAAAGTATAGAATTCAAATTTAAAATATTTTTTAATATAATTGATTGTAATTACAATTTGATGTTTTTCAAAAAACATAAATAGATTTGTCTCATTATGTCGAAGAAGAAGTTGAAACGGAAATTGAAGCAGAAGATGAATCACCTACAGGCATGTACATAAATTTAGATAATACAAGATGAACACTTGTATATATAGTTTAGTGAATTTATGTTCGGGTTTTGTTTTTTAATATAAACTTTAAATTGAAATATGCAGGAGAATCTATCAACATTGATGATGAAATATTAGAAAATGTTGATACTGACAAATTTGGGAAGAAAAAAGCTAAGCATTATATAAGATATCGAACTCAGAATATGTATAATAATTTTTTCAAAGATGAATCAGTAACAATAAAAGCTCAACTTTTACTCTGTCTAATAAAGTCAAGAAAGTTAAAATAAGCTACATCATTATTCGGTATTCAAAAGTCGACAAAAGATACAAAGGTGAAATAGAATGTCTTTGACAATATAACTAGTGTATTAAAAGATTTTGGAAAATCTTGAAAAAAAGATGTCAGTGTTACACGTAGAGAGATACAAACAAAAATTGTTTCATCTAGAAATATAAAAGATCCTTTGACACGACAGATGGCAAAAACAATGGGAATGTCAAGAAAAACATTGTACAAACATAGAAAATTTTGATTGCAAATAGATGCAAATGATGAACTATCTTGTTGGATAGAGATTTCTAGACAACCATACAAAGATAGACTTGTAGAAAATGTTAAAGAATTGGCCTGTAATTGTTGGTTGGAAGAATCTCGTGTTTCACCACATGCAAGGGATGTGTTGTGATGAAGAATAGCATGAAAAAAAAAATTAAGAACATCCAAAACATATATTGCCAATGACACAAATATAATTGTTCAATAAATTCAAAGAAGTTAAAATTTTCATCAATGCATTTGTGCAACAAAAACCATGGTTTGTTAGACCCATCATTGTTCATGACACTTGTTGTTGTCGTTATCATGTGGAATTTGAGTTGTATTACGACACTTTTTTGGATTTTGGTAAAACTTTATGGCCAAGTTCACCTCCTCCTTCCACATTCTGTGCTTTTATATATGAAATTCTATGTGAAAGAGAAGGTGGTGATTTATTTTACAAAACAAAATGTGTTGGTGGAAAGAAATGTGATCATTGTGGAAATCTAAGTTTGTTTCACTCAAAGTATCATATTTATATGAATGATCAATCATTTTCTAATATAACAGTCAATTGGAAGAGATATGAATATATCAACAACACAGCTCCACATTCTTCAAATGTTATTTCCAAAAGGATTGATTTGAGAGTAGATAAAATATGTGTGATAGAGTTTTTGAAGAAGTTTGAGGAAGAAATTTATAAATACACCAAGCATTCACATAAATCTTGATGGAAATACCTACAATTCAAACAATCCCATGAAGTGTTTCCACCAGGGACAATTTTGTCTGTAGTTGATTTTGCAAAGAATTACACATTCACTGCATAAAAAGAAATACAGAGTGAATATTATCATTCTGATCAAGTCACGATATTTGTCCACATTCTATATAGACATGCTCAATGGAGTCTTGATAACATAGAAAGAACCAATGACAATCAACATGTTTTTAAAGAATATCACTTTTATATAAGTGATGATCGAGCACACGACACACATTATGTACAACATTGCTTTGATAAATTTTATGATTCATTGAAAGAATGTGAAATCGGATTCGATTGACATTGGATATGGTCGAATGGGTGTGTGGGTCAAATCAAATCTTCACGATCAGTCTATTGGTTATGTCGTCTTCATAAAAAATCAAACATTACACATTGTTGAATTTTTTTTTAGACTGGTCATGGAAAAGGAGAGCACGACGATGCAGGGGCATGTGTAAAATGAGCACTTCGAACGTATCAGATGAACCCTCATGTCGATCGATTTGAATATGCTAAAAAAGTTGTTGAATGGTGCAAAATGGCGCTAAGCCATGAATATAATACATCAAGGGATGTGCACAGTTGTTTCTATATATACATGTTACACATGTACATAGGTTATTTTTATTTGAACGTGTTCAAATTTATATTCAATATTCAATTATTTTCTTGAGAGATTTCAAGTTAACAAGTTCTTGTCTCGTGCAAGTTTTTTTGGTATGTTGGAATCCAAGATGTAAATAGATCAATCCCATATGACGTCAGTACAATATATGGGACACGAAAAATGAATTTAGTTAAAACAAAACGTTATCAAAATGTGTTTTCATTTGATAGAAGAAATGAGTCTTGTTTTTGTTCAATTTGCATAGAGGACACAAAATCGATAGATATTTGTGAAAACGAAATTGCAGAATATGTTAAAGCTTGGAGACATACCGAAATTAATGTAAAAGGGAAAATGCCACTTGCAATCTCAGAGGATATGGAATAAAATGAAACTATAGTGTCATTTGACGGCGATAGAGTTTCTGATCTTGTTAGAGAAGGTAATTTTAATGTTTAAAATTTTTCAAATAACTTGTAGATGTACTTGTGTGATAATCTAACACGAACTATTTGTTATCCAATATATCCAATTATTTGCAGGAGATGTCTTTTCCATGGCTGCACCTATAGACAACACTAAAAATGTGAAATATTATTTGATGCGATGCACAGAACAAAAGATGAGTCTATTAGAAGATTTTGATGATAATTGTTTTATATATAAAAGAGGATCTGTTGTATTGAAAGGATATTTTTTTCAAGAAACCCATCAAACCGATACTCATGTTCACTTTCAAGACTACCAGTCAGATGTCACAAGTTGTCAATATAGTCATTTGGTATGTGCAGCGAGCATAAAGTCAATAGAATTTCAATAAATAAAAAAAGTTAGAAAATGGAAAATGTCCAAAGTCGATCATGAACGAATAATTGAAGATGGAATACCATTACAATTTTTTTAAACGGGTGACACATGTACATTCCATAATTTTTTACTTTGCATTAAAAGTACATGTATTTATGAATATCTAGGATTCTAGAATCATTTCCAGTTTAGTTTACTTTCATGGTCCATTCAATTAAGAAAAGTTGCATTTCCCATGAATTATAAAATTTACCAAACCTTATTTACAATTTCAGAGAAGAACCTATAGATTGTATCTAGGGAACCTAAATTGACCTATATTTTGGATGATTATACTTTAATCCTACAAATTATCCAAATCATATACACAAATCCTTTAATGAATGTAACCAATTTACTACATATAGGATAAATGCGTTCATTATTTGCAATTTGATTCTTCAATGTTTTTTCATATGAAGAGGATAACTTCATATCAAACCTAGGACCCATTTCCATGTCATTATAAGGGACTATTAATGGCTTAGAAAAACTTTAAATTCTGATAAATTTTAATATCAATATAAATTTTAATGAAGATCACTTACTTATATTAAATTTGATGACTTGTTTTGATTGTTGGACTTATATTAAATTTGATGACTTGTTTTCACTATTTTCAACCATATTTCCAAATCAAACAAAATTTAAATTATAAGTGAGAAACTGTAATTTTTATTTCACATTTTCTTGAATATTTCATTGTGAAATTTCATTAGAAACTATAAAATTTAATTTTTATTTCACATTTTCTTGAAATTTTTTATAAGAAACTATAAAATTTGATGATTTTTTTTAAATCAAGAAAATTGTATATTGAAATGAATTCATCCAATATTTTATATAAATAAACATAGCACGCAAGTAAAATCAAGACAAGACAAAATAGTACATGAGTGATCTCAATATCTCTTCTATCTCTTTTTGTGCTTTTCTTAGCTATTGTTATCATCTTTGTAGTTTTATCATAGTTTTTCGTATGAGAAAGAAGGTGAATTCAAAGACCATTAAAACCTTTCATTGAGATGTTTATGTAAATTAAGATTTTGATTTGAATGTGAGACCATGTCTCTCTGAAAATATCAAAATGATAAAGACCATGTAAATGTCCTAGGTTCAAATTCAAGTGTGTGTAGAGCCCCGTGTGTGTGTCTCTCTTACTTTGTAATATTTATAGTGGTTTTCTTCATTATTCCATTTGTTCAAGTGATTCTTTCTTTCTATGTCTTCTAACCCATTGCTACACTAATTTTCTTAGTTCTTTCTTTTTTTTCACGTGAAAAGAAAATTTTCACTGTTATTCTATTAGAATCAAATGAAATTTTTTGTTACATATGGATCTAGAAAGTGATGATCAAAAAAGATCTGTAGTCTTTCCTTCCTTCCACATTTTTACATTGTAGTAAAGTTATAAAAAATCATCTAGTGTCATATACAAAATTATTCAAAAAAGGGACATCTGTCAGGCTAGAAAATGTAAAAAATTTCAGAACATACAACAGTTCTATCAACAATTTCTTCATAAAAGAGCCAGCCAAAATTTCCTTTGAGTTCCTTTTTGGAGAGGATTTCTGCTACTTTGTTGTGTTGTCTATGTACGTGCATAAATTTGATAGATTCAAATCTGTTATTTAAGCTTCTGATCTTGTATGTTACTTTGTTGAACTGTCTATGTACGTGCATAAATTTGATAGATTCAAATCTATTATTTAAGCTTATGATATTGTCTTTCCAGTTGTTGAGATATATCAAGTTTAGGTTGGATTTGGAATTTATCCAGTCAATAGTGACCTTGGAATCTCTCGCAACCATCAATTTTTTTATGGAAAAGTAGGAAAGGAGTAATAATAATCCCCATAGGTCTAAGAGTTCAGCTTTATATTGAATTTTATCAGTCCACAATGAAATATGTTGAATTTTCTCAGTCCCCATAGGCCCAAGAACAATCCACAATGAAATATGTTGAATTTTATCATGTGTTTTTTACCAATCCACAGTGAACATAAAAGGAAGCATTTAAATTAATACATAGTAGGATAAGCCCAAGAGTTCATCTTTATGTTGAATTTTATTAGTCCACAATGAAATATGCTAAATTTTATCAGTCCCCATAGGCCCAAGAACAGTCCACAATGAAAGATGTTGAATTTTATCATGCGTTTTTGAACAATCCACGGTGAACATAAAAGGAAGAATTTAAATTAATACATAGTAGAATAGGCCCAAGAGTTCAGATTTATGTTGAATTTTATTAGTCCACAATGAAATATGTTGAATTTTATCAGTCCCCATAAGCCCAAGAATAACCCACAATGAAATATGTTGAATTGTATCACGTGTTTTTTACCAGTCCACCGTGAACATAAAATGAAGCATTTAAATTAAAACATAGTAAGATAGGCCCAAGAGTTCAACTTTATGTTGAATTTTGTTCGTCCACAATCAAATATGAGATAATAAATTGATATTTTGAATTCCAAAAATATCAAAATATATATATATTATAATCTAAGTCTAAATAGTTACACTGCCAAATACATAGGTTCCACATATATTTTAGGATGATAACAAAAACTAAGACATTTAACTCCAAAATTCTGGACTCTAACCCATCACTTTAAGATAGATCCTTTCATACCTGCAATTAAAACCTACAAAAAAAACAGAATTCAAAAATTAAAAATTTATAATTAAAACATGCAAAATAAAACAGAATTTAAAAATCATGATTAAAACAAAATTGACATACATACCAAAAGAGTTAAGTCTCATCCTCCAACATACTCTTTCCCACCAAATATAATGTAACCATATTTTCCACCAAATATAATTTAAACATCTGTAACAATAATAAAAAAAACAAATAACACATATTAGCATATATACTTTAACTAAATATTAAATAAACAATAAGAAATAATAACATACCCAACCACAGTTAAACGGATTTAAGATAGTTACTCTCCACATTAAGCATACATTATTTAAACAATTTGTAAAATCTTATCTAAAATCTTAAAAAAATTTAAAGAGAAAAATTGTGTTCTGGTAAAAACAAAATTGTGTTCAGAGTTAGATAATAAACTAAAAATAAATATAGAATTGTGTATGAATAAAGTTCACAAATCTCCATATTAAGTCATTTTTCCAATGAAATACTTATCTCCTTGTGGATAAAGTCTCAAATCCTTCAGGTGAAATTCTCATCCCAGGTGATGTTATTTGATCTTATTTATTCAGCAGTAAAATACTAATCTCCTTAGAAGTAAAATACTTCTCTCCTCTTCTTCAGTGGTCATATAATCAAATTCCATAATGCCCTTTCCAATTAAAGGACTCATAAACCTCCATATTAAGCCATTCTTCCAAGAAATTACTTATATCTATGAAAGTTCACAAATATCCATTTTAAAACCCATTCTTTTGGAAAATACCAGTCTCCTCTTTCTGTAGTGGAATAGATGTTCTCGTAAAATCTTTCATGTACCTAAAGAAAACACAAATCTGCACATGTATATTAAGTCATTCTTCAAAAACCATTTAAATCTTTCATCTTTGGGATGTATTTGTATTACATATAATCAAATGCTCTTTGAAATTATGTTTGATCTAGCTCACATATACAATATGTGTGAAATAGCTCACATATACATATCTGTGAGCTAGCTCACATATACATATGCATAGCTTATTTGTAAATCTACTTGAATTTTGGTTTTTGTGGTTAGTAACCAATTTAGTTAAGAGTTTGACAATACCCTGGAAAAAATGAATTCACTTAGTTGTATGTAGAAAACACAAATGTCCATACTACGCCATTCTTGGAAAAGAAAGCAAGGAATGCAATTGAAGAAAATTTAGAAACTTCCCCTTTTCTGATGTGGGATAGAGTCTGTTCTCAAATAATCAAATGTTTAAGTTCAAAATTAGGTCTTCATCATGATATAAACTTAAATAAGTTTGAGTGTACACCATTTAAGACAACTATAAGCTTATATAGGGGTTCTATATATTTCAAAATAATTGATCAAAGCATTGAATAAAATAAAATTATAAGTTTGAACACTTTTATATACAAATATAAGCTTATTCAAAATAATCTTGAACACTTTTATATAAAACCCCAACATAATTTAGCAAATTAAACTCACTAATGTGAAATGAACATACATTTATGAATCATCCTGAATGGACGCATCCTTCCCAGGTATGGGTGCTTCCTCCTCAATCCCAATCTCCCTCCTAGGCACACTCTCAGGTACTCTCTTCTCCACATTACCCTATATAACACATTTCAAATTTGAAAATTTGAAAATTAAATTTAAATTATTATAACAAATTAAATTTAAATTATTTTAACACATTAAATGATACATGTGAACTTCCACACTCTTCAAACTCTCCCAATGAGAATTGAGACAAGCATTCCCAAGTAGTAGGAGATGGAATAGGGATCTGTGAACAACACAACTAAGAACTAAATCTAGGATTCAATGTGTTCACATTTATACAAAATTATAAATGTTGTTGATCTTAATCAAACGATTGGAGATTGGACAACTAAAGTATTCATTTGTGAATATTAGAAAACACATACCATATTCAACCCATCCAAATTTAAAGTTGTGGAATCAAGTCTCATATTTACTGGAGATTCATTTAACATATCTCCAAACTACACTTAATAATAATAACAACTCAATTATTTCTATAGATACAATGATATGTATCTAAACCTAGAATTATAAGTAAACTATCCTAAAATGTGCTAAAAATTTACTAACTAGAACACATACCAATCTGTTGTTCGGTTCATCATTCTAAATGACTTCCTTCCAACCATTACGGAAAAATTTTGCATACTGCAATAGATATTCTACTGACATGGTACCTAAGTCTACATTTTTTTTATAAACATAGATGGCTTGAGAATTGGCTTTTGTTCACTGATGGTTCAAACCAACATCAACACCATGAAAAATCGATTCCAAATTTTCCCCAATTGCATTCCTAGCCTCTTTGCCAACCTCTAATGAAACTCACAACTCTGAATGTGAATCAAATTCTCATGTTGGGTGAGATACTACAGGTCGTGGAGGCCTCTATAATGTCACATTTTGATATGCCCCTTTTCGATCATATGTCTATCATTTACATGTCCCATAATAATCGGACGATAGACTAGTATAATCAGGGTGCATGCCCATGAAAAACTATGCATAAAAGTGTTTTGAAAAATAATGTGGAACCTCATTGTTCTAGGGCAATTTCTCATATTCTACCAAAAATCTATTATACAGATGTCCTGCAATGTCGGGGTGCTTAAAATATTGCACCTTCAACATCTTCTGCTTTGGCCCATCTTTGAAATTGAACATCAAAATTGTGTTTTCTTTTGAAACTTTTTTTTTTACTGCTTCTCATTTATCAGGGCCCATCACCTCTGACTTTCTCCGCCTCATCAAATCGACAAAACTATCAGTGGTTGGCCCCATGTTTTGATATACATCCATAAAATTTTGCAATGAATGCAAAACAATCTACAATCTTTGTTTACTCTCCTAAGGGAGATTCAAAATCTCCAAATCATTTTCCAACCTCATTTTAACACTTGAGCATCGCTCAAGGGTCATTGCTTCAGTAATCCCTTCCTAGTGAAGCTTATCACCAACATCTGAAGGATAAGTGGACGTAGGCGTGCAATCTTTTGTTTCTAGATAACGCGGCCTCCTACATCCACCTTCACCCTCTGCACCAACATTATAATATTAGTAACACCCACTATCTCTTTCATTGTCATCCCTTGCTCTAAAATCATTCTCTACACACACATTTGAAAGTAATTACAACATTTAACTTGACATAAATTTAAATACAACAAAAATAAACAAAATCAAAGAAAATTACCAAAAATATTCTCTTGTCCTGAGGTATTCTCTACATTCTCAGGTGTAGGAGTATCAATGCACAACCTATCTAATAAGTTTGAATCCATAGCAGTTGCTTGAGCACATTCTGTAGTTGATCTATTCACAGACTCGTTTGATAATCTCCTTTGACAAGATTGTCGTTGGTCACTCGGAGTCTCAGTCGAAGAAGGATTTCCTCTTCTTCCTTCTTGGGTGAGCCTAGAGCGTTTGCAAGGAATGTTTGACGAATATCGTGTCAACATCTCTCCTCAATATCCATCCTTTGGAAATTCATGAAAAGTTCAGCACAAAACAAGTATGAGTGAATATCTCCAACATTGACCAACAAAAATTATGAAGAAAGAAAAACAAAATGACAAAATTAATAGAAATGTTCTTTATATTAGACACAATTATAATAGGGTGATTCATAACTCCACTAACCATTCCCATTTCAAATATATTTTGGTTTCTTAATATTAGCACAAGTAACCTTGGTAAATCCACCAAGAGTACATGGGTCAAAGTCTGGTAACGAAATAGCAATTATCTATATGGGCAATCATATTTCATGCATCCAATAGCTATGGAGCATAGTCTATGAAAATCAGGGATTAACTTTACACCATGTTTGGTTGGATGGAAGAAATATGCCATCTACAAAGAAATGGCACTAAGTATCAATAGGTTTGTATTACACTTGGGGGGGGGAATTAATAGAGAAAATGTATTATATGATTGCAAGTTGTTCGAATTATGTTTATGACAAACCTTTTTATATACTAAGCATCTCTGATTAGATGATTTGACGCTGCTAAACATCTGTTTATATGTGATTATAAAGTGTTTTTTATATGCTTATCGGCCTTCTTCCAGTGACCCCGTTGATATAGGGGCTTAGAATGGCCTCTGAATCATTTTGGTAGATCCATCCTGTCAGAAACCCCGTGGACAACCAGGACTTGGTCGGGTGATTCCAATGCTTGTGTAAATACAAAGGGTAATACATCACCATATTCAACTAGTATCTTATCCAAAGGGTAATATAATCTCATCTTCAACTAAATGCTTGTGTAAATACAAAGGGTAATAGATCATTAACACGGGTCTTTCAAAGGGTATATACTCTTATCCAATACATATGGTTTTTACTTACTCTGATTAAGAGAGAGCTAAAACAATGGAATCATCTCCATATCTTACCCGTATGAGCTATGTGAATATTGCAATATATTTAAGAGTGTAGAGTCTCAATCTAAGGTATAGGCAACTAATCACAAGAATTACGATGCAAGTTCAAATTGAATTTATGCTATGAGATTTTCGTTGTGTTCTTATCAGTTTTCTTGGGTATCGTTAATTATGTTCTATTTCTGAGTCTTCATACTTGTAATCCCTTCTTTGTTGAAAATGGAAGCTAGCTTGACTTTTGGAGGAATCGTAATTGGTATCTCATTCCATGGCATTGGAGTTAGCCATTTGGATTTAAATTTGTTATATATTATCATTATGTAAATGAGACATTGACATGAAATGTTCATTGCTTGTGTCTTTTTGTTACAGTGCAAAGTACTGTAACATATTTTAGTTGTGGGAATAATTGTAGTAGACATTTTCCCCATGTTTGAAGGTTTATTTATATCTGTTGTACATGATATT
The DNA here is from genome assembly GCA_000966675.3 of Picea glauca. Taxonomy (NCBI): domain Eukaryota; kingdom Viridiplantae; phylum Streptophyta; class Pinopsida; order Pinales; family Pinaceae; genus Picea; species Picea glauca. The sequence goes on along the minus strand of JZKD02S0299355.1, from coordinate 303,887 downwards.
TTGTAGATTTTAAAACTGTTCTTTCTTCTAGTTTTGTAAATGAGGCTTTGACATGAAATATTGATGTCTTTTATCAGTTTTGCTATCAATGCAAAGTGACTATTACATATTTCGGTGTATCTATTCTGGAGGTTGAGGGAATGACTACAGTGAATATACTACCTATGTTTCACTGTTTGTTTTATATTTGTTGAGTGCTATATTAATGCATATTTTCCATAACATATTACAATGTAATATGTCATAACATATTACATTGTAATATGTCATAACATATATTACTATAACATATTACATTGTAATATGTTATAACATAGTACAATGTAATATGTTATAGTAATATGTTATAACATATTAAACAATGTTATAACAGTGAATATACTACCTATGTTTCGGTGTATCTGTTATGGAGGTTGAGGGAATAAATTCAGTGAATATACTGCATATGTTTCAACATTTGTTTCTATTTTTAATAGTTTTATAATGGATACCATTTTTTTTGGGTTTCCTAGTAGCCTTGTCACACCCCGAGAATCAAACCTTCATAAGGTTTGACTTCTGCAAGTTCTTGGCAAATACAATGCACCAACAATTTTTAGATTTTAGGGGTACCAAGTCATTTAGGTACCAGTCTCACTTGATTCATATGTTAGTCCATCAAAACTACTCACATATGGGTTATTTTAAGTCTAGGATGGTGAATGACCAACCAAGATGTTTCTCTACCAGCCATTGAGTGGTTGCCTATGGTAAGAGAACATGTTGCCAGTGAAGGTTTTTTGCAGTATGTAAACTCTTTTTTGTTTATATTAGACTTTATTATCCACAATGAAGTATACGTTATAATTATTCCTTTAGTTAAAGGGTCACTACAATTGCAAAACAACACCAGAGTGGGAGACTGGTTCTGTTTTTAGCAGTTTACTATGATAAGAGTCTATGGTTTGGAAGAGGAGCCATATCAAAAGTGAGTGTTGAATTTGGTTTTTCTAGAGACTAAAAAAAGTGAAATTCAATTAGTTGTTGACTACAAAGCCAACCATATTACATTAAATGTTGATCAGATGAATTTAAAGGACAAACAAAATCTACACAAGTAGGTCACTCGTGTCTTACACAGAGATGTGACCAAGACTCATGACAATATGAAGAAATTGAAATAGGAAAGTGGAGAAATAGCCGAGGCAAGATAAAGTGGTTACTATATCAAGGAATTCAGTCAACAATTTGTAAAATAATATTTATAACTTATGATACTCTAATATTTTTATTTTATTTTTGTGAATAAAAAGTGGATCCTTATATTAATTCCAGATGAGAGATTACAAAAAGGCTTGCATCATGTATACTTACAAAGATGTTTGTAGTCTTTCTTCTTACAAAGATGCCTGCAACCTATCTGCTTACAAAAATGCATGCAGCCTATCTACTGACAAATATGCTTGCATCCTATCTGCTTACAAAAATGCATGCAACCTATCGGCTTACAAAATTTCCTAAGATCAATGGGATCGGATCAGCGGTTCTAATATCCTTTGTGACTTCGCAACTTTGCAACTTGGCTAGATCGACGGTTTAGATCTCCTCGAGCACCAATGGTCCAAATCCTCTTTTGTATTTCACGTATCATGACTTCACAGCTTGGGATGACAGCTTCCTCCATGCTTTGAACTCTTGATTACCGAGTTCCCAAAATTTCCTCGCGTCCGATCAATGGGACCAGATCAATGTTTCAGATCTCCTATAGCACCAACGGTCCAGATCCACTTTCGAATTTTGTGATTTCATGTTTCGTGACTTCGCGACTTGGGGATGCAACTCCCTTCATGCTCCAAACTCCCGAAACATGAGTTCCCAAAATTTTATTGCATCAGATCAATGGGACTAGATCGACGGTTGAGATCTCCTCTAGCACCAACAGTCCAGATCCGCTCTTGCATATCGTGATTTCTCTTATCACGACTTCACGACTTAGGTAGACAACTTCCTCCATGCTACAAACTCTCGAAACTCGATTTTCCAATATTTTCTCGTGTCGGATCTATGGGAACATATCAATGATTGAGATATCCTCTAGCACCAACAGTCTATATCTACTCTCGTGTTTTGTGACTTGGGTAGACAACTCCCTCCATGCTCCGGATTCCCAAAACCCAAGTTCCTGAAATTTTCTCACATCAGATCAATGGGACCATAAAGATAGTCTAGATCACCTCGAGCATCAACGGTCTAGATCCTCTCTCACTTATCATGACTTCGCAAATTTGGGAAACATCAACCTCCATGCTTCTAACTCCCGATTGTCGAGGTCCCTGAATTAACTACCAACCAATGTTCTTCTACGTTCGCTCCTGATATTTTGATCATTTCTAACTTTGAAGAGATTCTAAGTAGATAAAGGTGGAACCTCATCTGGATTAGGGCTATCCATATGAGAAATCTCATTGCATTGGAGCCAAAGGGGAGAGATTTGGGACTGCCTAGAATCATGGAGACTGATCTGCTGCTTAGAGTCAACCCCTACATTGGCCATTTTGTCTGAAACTTTGTTTGCACTTCACCGAATGTGTGAAGGGATTAGAGTTAGAGAGGGTCTAAGAAGAGCCTGGAAGTTGTAAAGAGAGCCAAGGAGGTGCCAGTTGGGTGTGATTTTCCCTGGATCTTGGCCATTCAAGATTTTTGTTGCCAAGTCTATTATGATTTTGGAGTCTCCTTCAATGATCAGACAGGTGAGGTTTTCATCTAGTGCCATTTTCACTCCTTTGATGAGACCCCAAAGCTCTACTGAATTGTTGGTGTCACATATGAGATTTTCGACGATGAGGCATTGAATTTGGCCTAAGTTGTTTCTTATGACCGCGCCATAGCCCACGTGTCCTGGATTGCCTTTTGATGCGCCATCAAAGATGACCTTGTGGAATTATTACAGGGGGAGGAGCCACTTAGAGGGACTGATGGATTTTCAAAAAAGGGGGGCTTGCTGAGGAGGGGTGGATTGTGCAAATGAGAAGCCCCAGGAATTGAGGAGAGAGAGCTCACTTGAGTCAGTTGGGAAGTCTTCCTTGATCCAATATTGCAGCTAAAGAGTTTCTTGGAGATGCAGGAGGATTGTGTTCCAGAGGAGGGTGGGAGGAGATGGTTGGGACTGAAATATTCTTTTGTTTCTCTCTTTCCATAGTTTCCAAACTATGAAGCCTGGTAAGAGTTTCCAGGTTCTGTTCAGGATAAGACTTTTGAAGGGACCAGAGCCCTAGTCCCTGATGGTTCTTATGACGTTATTTTTAACTCATCTAGTTTTTATAATGAAATGAGTGGCTTGGTTCCAAATGTTCTCACTGAATGGATAGTTATTTAGGAGGTGCTCCATGGTTTCTGCCTGGAGATGGTAGAGATGGAAAATTGAGGGGTCGATGAAACCTCGTTTTTGAATATTGTCCCAGGTTAATATATTGTTCTGAAGTAGAAACCAAAGGAAAGTAGATATTTTGGGCCAGAGTTTTGATTTCCATATTGTTGTCCAGATGTTATCTTTCTGAAGGTTATGGAATTTCTTCTGAAGAGTGTATCCCTCCTTGAGAGTGAAGCTTCCATGAGGTGTGTATCCCCATCTAAGAATGGCTTGGTCTATGCTTTTTTGGATTTGAATTTGGGTTGTAGATTGTTTCCAGTGTTGTAGGTCACAGTCCATTACCACTTGGAGTTCTCGATGAGTATATTTCCAGCTTCGCTAGGGAGAGTTGTTGGGGGTATCTATCCACAAATCTGCCACTTTGAGAGTGGCCAGATCTTGAATGTGATTTTCGTAGGATTGTATATTTTCTTCGAGTTGTAGGGGTGGCATTTGTTGCCAGGAATCCATCCAGAATAGGGAATTCTGGCCATTGCGAACTTCCCAGAAATCATGTTCCTGTATGAGTGGCCGGTTTTTCCAGACCACTTTCCAGATTTTGGATCCTTGGATTTGCTCCTGCATTCTTATGAGTTGATTTTGATGCGTGTTTGGGGAATATTGTCATTTCCTGAGTTTTTCCCAAATCTATGCTGGTGTTTTGATCCATCACCACCAAATTCTTGCTCCCATGGTTTTATTTAATTTTCCAGGGTCCCGAAGGCCCAGGCCACCTGAGAATTTGGGCTTGCAGACCTTGTCCCAAATGACAAGGGTCCATTTTTTGTTCAGGTTGTGTCCATGCCATAGAAATTTTCTTTACAGATTCCTTATTTTATTTATGACAGATTGGGGAGAAGCTAGGACTAAGAAGAGGTAAGTTGGGATGGCTTGGAGGACTGACTTTAAGAGAACCAATCTGGCTAGAAGGTTGAGGGAGCGAAAGGTCCAGTTGTTAAGACGGTTGGTGATGGAGAGTAGGAGGGAGTCCCATGAGATGTTTCTGGCTGTTGAGTCAGAGAGAAGGAGTAGGAGGGAGTCTCAGGAGATGTTTTTGGTTGTTGATTCAGAGAGAGGGAGTCCCAGGTAGTGAGAGGGAGGAGTGAAAATAGGGGTATTCATAATTTGAGAAAGGTGGTGTTGGATTGCTACAGGAGTATTAAAAAAGAAGAGTTGTGATTTGGACAGATTAAAGGTGGAGCTGGAGGCTTCATTGAAATCGGAGAGGATGGAACTTAATTTGATTTCTTCTTGCGTAGTGGGGGTGTTCATTAGCAGTGTGTCATCGAAAAATTGGTTGTGGGAGGCTGTCGGTTGTAACCCATGAAGAGGGATGCCTTGGAGGGATCCATTTTGAATCGAGGCCTTGATATAGCATCCTATACCTTTAGCCATTATGACAAAAATGAAATGGGAGAGAGGCTCGCCTTGCCTTATTCCTCTTGAGGGGGAGAAGGTTTGAGAGGGGACACCATTGATGAGGATCGAGAAAAAGGTTGAGGAAATGAGGTTCATTATCCAAGATATCCAATCCTTGTTGAAATGAAAAGCCGGTAGGAGAGCTTTCATGTATTGTCATCTTAATCTATCAAAATCTTTTGAAAGGTCAAGTTTTAGAAGCATACCTGGAGTGCGGGTTCTTTTGAGCGAGTGAATGATTTCATGGAAAAGTATGACGTTGTCCATGATTTGCCTTCCTTCGACATATCATGATTTCTCCTTGGAGATGATGAAGGGGAGAATTTGTTTAAGTCTTAGAGCTATGACCTTGGATATGATTTTGCAGATCACATTGCAAAGAGCTATGGGTCTGAATTTCTTCGGATTTGTAACCCTTTAGTCTTTGGGAATTAGAGTGAGGAAAGTGGAATTTAGTGCTCGAAGAAATTTTCCTAAGTTGCGAGATTCCTCCACCAGCTGCCACACTTCCTCCCTTAACATAGGCCAGCATGAGTGGAAGAATTTTGTTTTGAAACCATCTGGACCTGGAGCCTTGCCTATGGGTAACTCCTGAATATTCGGATCCACTTCTGCTTGCGTTATTGGTGTCATGAGAGCCTCATTTTGTTCTTGGGTGATTATAGTTGGGATATTTTGGGTCACCCACTCTATTATTGAGGTATGATCCACATTGGGTCTTGAGAGGAGATCCTTGTAGAAATCTTTCATCTCGTGCATTATTTCCTCATGAGTTAATAGGGTGTTGCCTTGTGAGTCATCCATCTTTGTGATACGATTGATGAGGCGTCTATGGATCATGGAACAATGGAATAATTTGGTGTTTTTCTCTCCCTCATTGAGCCATTGAACCCATGATTTCTGTCTCCACGGGATTTCTTCCTGCTTGTGTCTTTCTTCTAATTTCCTTTTGATTTCATTCTCCTCCTTCTGTTGAGTGATTGTATATCCTGCATGAATGATTTGTTCCTGAAGTTTCTCTAGTTTTTGTTCCAACATTTTCCTTTCATGAAAAATGTTCCCAAAGACTTATTTGTTCCATTTGTGTACCTTTTGTTTGAAATATTTGAGTTTTTAATGGAAGCAATAAATTTTTGTACCTTTATGAGTTTTCGCAGTGCTCCACCAGTGACGGGCTAGCTCCTGGAAATCTGGATGGGAGAGCCAAAATTTCTCAAATCTGAATGGTTTAAGCTTTGGGGTAGCAATAGTGTCAACCCAAAGCTGAATCGGCCAGTGGTCTGAGCCTACCTTCAAGAGGATGTTGGAATCTACTAGGGGGGATTCCAGAAGGAGAGTTTTTGAGATGAGGAAGTGATCAAGCATGCATGTTATTTTTTGGTGACCTGATCTTTTGTTGGTCCAGGTGTAGGTGCCATTTCCATTCTCAATATCTACCAATCTAAGGTTTTCTATGAGTTCCTGGAATTTTGCGCTATCCTGCTCCAGGCACTTTTTCCCCCCTCGTTTATCCTCCAACGTGAGAATCATGTTGAATTCACCCCCTATTATCCATATCTTTCCTTCTACTAAAGAACCTAGGTAAGCTAGGCTCTAAAGAAAGAGGTCTTTGTCTTGGTTGTTCTACGGTCCATGGGAATTTGTGATCATTCCCTCCTTGTCCGAACCAATGGATTTGTAGTGCGCTATGATGGTGCATAAAGTGGAGAGGCCTTGATCGAGGATGACTGTAGCAGGATTCCATAGGATGGCTAGGCCTCCTGAAGCCCCTTTTGAGCTCCCTTGATAGGATTCACAGTTGGGCCAGCATATTTTGATGATATATTCTGCAGTTTTCCTTGCACATTTTGTCTCTTGTATCAGGAATATATCAGTGTCTTCCATTTTGATGTAGTTTCTAAGAATCCTTTGTTTGGATATTCCATTTAGGCCTCTGATATTCCAGGTGAGGATCTTCATAGTTAACAATTTGGTGGGTGGGAAAAGGAGCTCTCTAAGAGCCTGTGAATCTGTCCTGAGTTGATCATATAATTTCATGCCTCCTTTATTAGTTGATGAGTCGATTTTCTGCCCCTTCGTTTGTTTTCTTTTAGGTGTTTTCCAGGATCTTGGTTTGGTTCATGCTAATCCCCAGCCTAGATGTAGCCCCTGCTGATGAGTCCAGAAATACTTTGTGGAATTTCCTTAGTTGGTCCTATGGTAAGGTTTGGAGATCCTTCTTGTTGAGTGCTTCCTCTAACCTGTATAGGTCAATTTCTGCTAGGTATTTCTCATCCATTTCCATGACTATGTCTTCCTCTTTTTTTGGTTCTTTCCTTGAGATTGGGTGATTCTGTGGATCTTCTTGGTTTTTTGGGGTTTGATGCTTTTGTGCCGATTGATCGTCCCTGTGCTTGTTGGGATCTTTCCCTGTGGTCTTGTGGGGGTTTTCCACCTCTTCTACATCTGTGAGGCGGCTAAGTGCTTCAAATGAGTTATTATTTTGGTTATTTTTTCTGTTGTTGGTTGTGGGATTCTTCTGCACTTGTCTCCTTCGATTTTGAACCTGAGTAAATCCTTCCTTTGGTTTCTCTTCAGCTTCCCTCTTGGGGGGGCATTGAGAGAGAAGTCTCTTAAAAGGTGTCCATGTTCATGGCATTTTCGACATCTGAAAGGGATGTGTTCATAGTATATGGTTTGGGCCCATTCCTCAAATTGGTATTCTAAAGTAACTGTGCCTGGCATAGCTTTGGAGATGTTCATATAGACCCATATCCTATCATAAGAGGTGTATTTTCTTTGTTTGTTAGCTTCAGAAGATTTGACATATTTACCCAGGGTATTTCCTATGCCCAGTAAAATTTCCTCTAACCATAACTCTTGGGGTAGGGAATAGAGGCAAATCCATACTGGTGTGTATGTGAAGTTTCCCTTTTCTGGGCAGAAGCGGTATGTCCAGAAACGTAGGTAGAGGCCAGCCGAGTTGTAGAAATATGGTACCCCTTCAAAGATAATGTCCTTTTCCTCCAGGTTGTAGAATATGATTGTAAAGAAACCTTTGGAGCTTAGTTGAAGCTCATAGTCTCCCTTGGGGTTCCACCACGCCTTGATCCAGCAAGATAGGTCTTTTTTTGAGGGCTAGAGACCTAGGAATTTTCCTATGAGGGCATGGTCTCGCATGAACTGCATATGCTCCCCTATCCTGGTGGTTTTGATGACATACCTGGGCATAACCAGGGCTTGGGGGATACATTTGTCGGGTGTACAGACTCGTGCTCCTTTGGGATGTGAGGACTCAACATTTGTGTTCGATTCTTTGCTTTTATCCATCTCTTCCTGCATATATTGGTCTCATAAGTGCAATGGCGGCTCAAAGGATGGTCGGAGTGCTCATGAGTTCTCCGGATCGTTGGTGGTGACATTTCGGTAGGAGGGGGATTTCGCCCCCCCTTCTGTTCCCATTCTTCTGAGGCAGTCAGTGATGCAAGGCTGAGGCAGTCAGTGCATACCAAGGGAGTCAGAGAAGGTCTAGGCAGGTGAGAATCGGGAGCATGAAGAAACCCTAAAGTTGCAAAGCTCCTACTTATTATGTTTTCTTTCATAGAATGTAGACATATAGATTAAGTGTATAAAAGTTCGATACTCTAATATTACATATGTAAAAATGGATTTATAAATTGAATTCCTAAAGATTTGAATTTTATATAAAATACAAAACGTTTGAAAAAAAAAAATTGACAGTTTGAAATTTTTATGAAATTTTTATTAAATACAAAACGTTTGAAATGACTGTGACTTGGCTGTGGGGGACACGCCATGTGACCAATCCATGGGAATGCCCATGGCTTGGCCACATGGTTGTTCCCCGCGACCAAGTCATGACCAATTTTAATAAGAGATTATCTATGCACAAAAAAGCAGGGCATTTGAATCTAAATCTTTAACACCGGAGTGAAAGACAATCGATTCGGCTCCTGGCCGACTGCTCAGGCAGAGACTAATCACTTAAATGCTTACTCTATTCTTAATATTTAATTGTTAAATGTCTATATCAAATTTAAAACTTAATATTTGATTGTTAAATGTCTATATCAAATTAACTAAATCCATATTGTTTATAAATTATTTATTAATGTCTAAATATGTATGTTTATAGTATATTTATTAAATTTAAATATGTATGTTTTAAAAAATTTCCATTGTATGTATATTTTACAAATATTCCTTTACAAATTATAAGATAGACAGTAATGTACAACAAGGAATTCCAGAATCAACAATCTGTAAAATAATATTTATAACTTATGATACTCTAATATTACATATGTAAAAATGGATTTATAAATTTAATTCCTAAAGATTTGTAATTTTTATAAAATAAAAAACGTTTGAAATAAAAACTTGGACAATTTGAAATTTTTATGAAATTTTTATAAAATACAAAACGTTTGAAATGATTGTGACTTGGCAGAGGTGATCGTCAAAACACTGAGATTATTAGGGCAATGCACTGGGAGAAATAAATAACCAAAAACGCAGAGGTGATATTAAAAACGCAGAGAGTATTAAGTTGTTCACAAAGAGGAATAAATAAACAATATAGAGAGGTAATATGCTAGGAAATCACAGGGATAAATTATTCGAAAACACGGGCGGATATTTACCAATCCAAAACACAAGGATTGTCATTCAAATCAGAGGTTTATCATTCACAATGTAGATTTTATCAATAAAAACACAGATATGTGCCCAAGTTCAAGCAATTAAAAATGCAGAGAGAAATCAGAGTTTTAATCAATCAATCCGCAGAGGTACTCATTCATAAGAAGGCACAAAGACTAAAAATTCAGCTGTGAATCAATCAACTCATAGATAAGTAAGGGATAGACAACAGGGAAAATTTGTATCCTTCACTCATCATCCATGCACAGAAAAGAAGGGCATTTGAATCTATAAGTCTTTAAACACAGAAGTGATGACCATCAATTCATCTCCTGGCCGACTGCTCAGGTATGGACTGATGACTAAAGGGACAAGGGATGGAAGATAAAAACACAATCTTTTCATAATAATCAATAAAACCCACATAGAGAAGTCATTGAAATCATAAGTTGGGTTCGCCAAGGGATTTCCATTCAACTTAGAGGTTTATCATTCACAATGTAGAGTTTATCAATAAAAATGCAGATATGTACCCAAGTTCAATAAATTAAAAATGCATAGAGAAATTAGAGTTTTAATCAATCAATTTGCAGAGGTACTCATTCATAAGAAGGCGTAAAGACTAAACATTCAGCCATGAATCAATCAACTCATAGATAAGTAAGGGATAGATAGCAAGTAAAATTATTATCCTTCACTCATCATCCATGCACAGAAAAGCAGGGCATTTGAATCTATAGGTATTTAAACACCGAAGTGACGACTGTTGATTTGGCTCCTGGTCGACTGCTTAGGAACTTACTGATGACTAAAGGGATAAGGGACGAAAGGTAAAAACACAATATTTTCATAATAATCAATAAAATCCACACAAAGAAGTCATTGAAATTAGAAGTTGGGTTCACCAAGGGAAATCAATTCAGAAAACCAGCAAGCAAGGGGATTAAAAATACAACTAATTCATTTAATAATTTATTAATGGTAGGAATGAGAAAATTATCTTTAAGCGCAATTTATTAAATTCCCTATAGTTCAGTACCATCCTTTGAGACTTATCCTTCTTTTTTACTAATATCACTAGAGAAGAGAATACATTCTTGTTGAGACACATGATTTCAACTTTCAACATGTCTTTAACCATTTACTCTGTCTCACTCTTTTGAGAATATAGAAAGCAATAAAGTCTAACATTGAGTGGATAACTACCCAAAATTAAATCAGTAGCATGTTCATACTCTTTGAACATGTTTGAATCCACAAATACCACATATATATTCCTTATAACATTTGTTTAAGATTCATTAAAAGTTCCCTATGGTTGGATCCATTAAAAAAATGTATTAGAACATTTCTTTAATATTCCTTAAAAGTGTTCCCTATGGTTGGATCCACTAAGACCACATATAATGAAATGCATTAGAATCCCCAAAACAAAGAGTTTAATCTTCATAACCTCACACACCCACTAATAACATCAACATGGTTTAATCACAACGAGGTGAAGGTCTTGCATGAACATGGATTATATGCCATTGATATACTTCCCATTAGCATTGTTTATGTCATTGAGTTTTTATCCTAATTCCTTTATTGTCATGTTACATGGGATGGGTATGAGGTTTGTTCATATTCCTAATATAAATTAAGATGAGGTGGAGCAAATGCTATATTTTTTAGGCTTAGTTGGAGTTAGAAATCTAAATAAAATATAGTCTTATAAAGTGGAAATTCATGTTGATTGAGAGCAATCATGACAACAATTTCAAATGTAAGTGCATCATAACCTATTGTAAACATAGTAATATGAGTTTTAATGGGATATATATTTTGAAGAAGATGCAATTGAGTGAGTCTTAATTGTCACAAAATTTATGGTGGTAATGAAGCCTATTTCTACAAATAGTAATGTGAGTTTTAAT
>JZKD02S0299355.1:139204-246546 GCA_000966675.3 Picea glauca | reverse complement strand
TGGTGATTTTATTGAAATCACCCTTTCCCTTGGTTATGATTGGTTTTATTATTATTGGTGTTATTTCCCTTCTTATTCTTACCCCTATTTTGTTGTAGTGGGTTGGGTTGGCCTTGGTGATATTTTTTGGATATCTATTGTATCCTTCGTGGGTAGACTTAGTCACATCCTGATAAGGATTTAGGGGTTAGCCCCTAAATCAAGGGGGTTTGGGGGGGACTCGCCCCTAAACTAGGGGGTGGGGGGCCAACAGGTCCCGCATCCAAGGGTTCATGGGTGGAGCACCTAAGGAAACAAATGGGTATATTATGTATTATTTTGGCCAATGGTATCAAACCCTTATAACATAGTCCTATTTAAGGAATTAGGGTTGTAATATAATCAGGGTTAATAGATATAGGTTCATTGAAGCTGAAAAATACCTAGATAATTGTATGATGAATAGTTGAGTTAATACAATGAGAAATAAGGTGAAACTCTTAGTTAGGTTGGTTTTCCCAATTAAGGGTTTTTGGGGTAAATCTTATGTATACTTCGTAAATGGGCCATTGTTATTCTTATGTTTTGGATTCTATTAGTGTAGATTTTCTTACATAATTTTATCAAACTCTTCAATGTTTTTGTGCAAATATATGACCAAGTTGGAAATTAGAAGGGTGAACCAAAATAGCATTTGTTCGCAACAAGGTTTTAGATGAGAAGAATGGTATTTAGAAAGAGGTAGATTCTTATGGGGCACCTTAATTAAATAGTGAACATGGTTTAAAAGGTAGAAAGCCTCCATAATATGTTCTTGGCCCCCCATTGGAAGTGATTAGAACACTATAGGAAGTACTAAGTTTTCCATACGATTTTCTCGGTCCCCCATAAGAAGTGTTGGCCTCTTCATAATGGTTGTCATAAAATGTTGGTCCCACTAGACAAAGAGATTTTTCCATAATGGTTTATGGTGGATTCTCACACATCTTTGGGAAGATGGTTCAATCAATGCGATCATTGAACCATATGGTGTATGAATATCAATGGTGCAATAATGAGATAGAATCGAGCACGTAAGAAACAATCAAGTCAAAGAATGATGAAGATTATCCCTCCTTGGTCTGAGGTAACCCACCAATGAGTAATATGGGACCAAGGTACACTAACCTATAAACCAAACCCCTAGAATACAAGTGTTGAAGTCGATAGGGTAATTCCCACTGGAGTCAAGGGACGAAGGGATCCTTGAAAACTAGCTTAAGGTATAAAGTAGAGGATAACTAACAGAGACTAACACCAAGGGATAATAGTAAGGAAATTAGATATGGACTCAAAACTTCCATTGTTCTGAGAATAAAGGAAAGGTTGACCTGGAAACGGCTAAAAGAATTCCATGGGGAATGGCCAATTATTTGAAAAAAAAGTTGTTTGATGAAAAATCAGTAAAACAAGGGGACAACTGGAAGCTGATACTCAACAAAACTAGACAACAAGGGTAAAATATAGTAGGATGCAAGAGGAATGAAACATACTACATGGAACACAAGGGTGACTCATCGTAGATGTTATAAATAAGGGAAACAAAGGGATATTACCACAAATGAAACCTATGCCAAAGAAGCACAAGACCCTCTTGGTATTTCCAAAGGGGTGTTAGGAGGTTATGAAATATCATTGTGAAGTCACAAGGGTCCCACCAAAGAATATAACTAATGTGTTGAGAGAAACAATATCCAAAAATAATCCTAAGGGGAAAATTGGGTGGACAAATAAGGGGGATATGAGGATACAAATTCCCCAATAAGCAATCGAATGAGTAAAAACTGCAAATGGAAGCGATCAAGGGTAAGGGCATGAGTGGTAACTCCTCAAGGGTTGGTGAATAGGGTATAATGGTTGATGGTTAAGTTGATGTAAATATCATGCGTAGGAATTTATTGGTTGTTATTTTCACAAATAGCATCCATATGAAGTCTTTTTCCATTGGAACTTAAACAACTTGTGGTTCTCTGTTGAGAGGGATGAGCAGTGGGAAATGGATTGAGTTTTATTGATATTGATTTCATTTCCAATATCTATGTATGGTTTGGGACCGCATCCTCATACATTCATGGCTAAGAAATTGTTCACTTGCATGACAATTCATCGGCACATACACCACTAATAGAACCCAATAGTCAACAAACGTAAACCATCCATTTCACATATGCTTTGAGATTGGTGGTTTTGATTATTTGTCTGTTGCAAAATTTGTGGCCGAGTTTCTATTTTGGGTTCTTACGAAACCAAATTTATCTTTCCTCATATCCATACTCTCTTTCTCTCTCTAGTGATCATCCTTCGCTTGGGTGAATTATTTTCTCACTTAACTAAAACCTCATAGATGGGTTGACTTAGCTTTGTCTTAATCGAAGGTCATTTAATTTACTGGGGTGAAATAAATCTATGTGGGTCACTTACACTCACCTACATGGTCATACAGTGGCCATACGTGGTTGTTGGAGGTTGAATTGAATGTCTGGCAGTTTTCTCACTAAATGGGATGCTTCACTCTTGAACTTGGTTGAGTTGGTTGCTTGAGTCGGCCTACACCATCCCTGGGTCAATTTCTTATTTTAATTGGACATTCCAATTATTTGTTGGGTCGTTTACTCTTTCTCACAGGTCATACAAATATCCCACAGATCATACGTCCATTCCTTCATGGCATTTCATTCCTCTGTTAGTTAATTTCTTGTCTCCCATGCTCGTATGTCCTTTGGTTCATTTTTTGATTCTGGTGGTCAATTGGGTTTCCTTCTTGGTTGAATTAACTCATCTATGGTCAACTTATCTCTTGGATCGACTTCATCTTAAGTTGAATTTATCTTTCGTCGATTTGAGTACATCCCTAGTCAACTTCATCTCTTGTTGACTTATCTCTGGGATTGACTTCATCTCCAGTCAACTTTATATTTGGTTGATTTGACTACATCTATAGTCAACTTCATCACTGGTCGAATTATCTCTAGGATCGACTTCATCTCTGGTCAACTTATCTCTGGGTTTGACTTCATCTCTGTTGGAATTCACCTCCAGTTGACTTAGTGCATACCCTATTTGAATTAAACCTCGGGTCGAATTGTTTCATAACCTAGTCGACTTGTTTCATAACCAAGTTGACTCTCCTCTTTTGAATGTTGTCCAAGATGTTATGAACTAAGTGATATACCATTTGGTTAGCAGCTACAAGTTATTATTGGTCGAATTGGTGCATCTACCACCAATAGAAATCAAATCATTCCATTGGCATACTAGATAAAAAGGGATACATGGAGACATGATATAGTTAATCATCTAGAGAAGTGCAAGTTTTTATGTGCAATCTAATATAGATAAAAAATAAACTAAATCCATAAGAGGAATAGAGTCCACATATAGAATTAGGTACCAGGAGAAAGAACCCAGATAATCATTCTAGAGAAGAGGCATCAGATGGAGCATAAGCCATAATCTATAAGGAAAACAGAGTTAGAGTTACACACATAATTTTGTCAAGAACCTAAGTGTTTATCCATTAGATAACATAGAAGAAGAAAGAAGAATTGAGACCCATGTATAAGATAGAGAACAAGTCTTTCAAACTTTTGAAGATATAACTCTTTGTACAAGTCTAATAATAGGGATGAGATAGAGAATAGAAATCAAATTATGCAAAGAATCTGTGTTGGTGAAGCGAGTGGTCTATAAGTCATGTTTACAGCTCAAATCAAGTGGTATTAATTCGATCGACACACTCTTAGTGTTAATTTGTTTACATGACTCTCTTATTTATACACATATTATTATAAGATGAGTCTTTTCACAAAGAGCCAACTATTTATGAGTGTTCATTAACAATGTCTAACAACTAAATTTACCCTATTTACTAAGTTATACAGGGTACATAAATTGTCGTCCCCTCCTAAAATTATTCATCAACAAATAATTGGTAAGATGAATGTCTTGATCTAAATTCTTTATTTTCTTAGAGAGCTTCATATTCTAGTAAGTTCCTCCACTTGATAAGGTATTCATTGACATATCTTGAACAAAGGACCGTAGTTCTGACTTCTAAGATACCTTCGGGTTTCAGTAATATTCTCCCTTCTTCATTGGAAAACCATGTATTATCCCTTAATTTAATTTATTTTCTTTTTTCTACTATAAATTAATCAAAGGATTCAAAATAGATAACTCACACAAACACTCCCATGCAATAACACATTAATTTACCCTAGAAATAATATAGGAAAACCAACATCAAAGTTAAGGCTTTCTCAACTCCAAGAAATCTCATAAATATGTAGATTACTATGCAGGTTCAACCAAAGCTTTATTAATCATATGCCAATGCCTTAAGGCTATAGTGAAGGTAAACTACCTTTAACCTATTTTTGACATGGAACTAGGCAAAGCTTGACCTTCATATTAATATTCATTTATGGAATTAGGACTAAGAATTCAACAAATGGAGAAGACTCACCCTTCAAGTTACTAGTGATTGCACGTTGTAGTAGCAAGTCTATCTTCTCCTTTGCTCTAGAATATGGGATTTGGAAATGACTTTAGATTTGGTAACGCTTCTTCTTACTTGGTGCCTAGGTTTGGATCTCCTTTTCCCCAAGGACATTGTCTTCTCAACTCTCAAATGCATTGATGGATAACTTCCAACTTAGCTCCCCACTCTTAGAACCACAATCAAACTTTTCAATAGTCTAACTTTAACTCTCTATTTTTGAGTTGATAAGTCCTTCTCACTTTGTGTATAATGACACCTCTATAAAAAGCATTATCCTTTTTTTATGGACATAGTAGTTTTTATCAAATCATTAGAAAATTATTTCTTAAATGGAAAAATTAATTTATATTCATGATAGCCAAATCGATTTTTCACTTTCCAAATTGGGTTCAATGTCCAAATCATTCCCCATTCCAATTGACTTCAATGTCAAGACCAATTTCTTCAGTGGCATTCAATTTATGTTAATGGTTGCCCCCAAATCAATTTATTTCCAAATAAATTTAAAGAAAAGGACAGAACAATATATATGTCAAGTCCATTCAATATACACCAATAAAATTCTCTAGTGGAGTTCCCATGGATGGCTAGGATGAATTATCCTTAATCATTTATCATGGAGCAAATGTCAACCCATTTTGGAAGACCAATGTGTCTTTCTTCATTTAGGTTTGATCATAATCCTAATCACTTTGTCTCCTCCTCCACCTTTGAATGAAAAAATAAGAACTTCAATCGACTCTCTTTTCCCAGGAACCATTTTACTTCCAAATTTCATGCAACCATCCATTGTCATGTGATGAATGATTCAATTGGACTGGTGGTTTCACTTGTGAAGGTGAATTGTGATTATCAAGAGAGATGGGTATAGGGTTTTGTATGGATGGAAAGTGTGAGTCCATTCAAATATGTAGAGTTATGCACCATGCATAGATGTTGAGTGAGAGGATAGTGAGGTGGGTGCTCTACACTCTACCTTTTCCTGCATTACTTGTTTCCTTTGCATTCCAAACTAATGTGAAGTATGGGATGATGTGTTTCCTCCACATTACTTGATCCCTCCTCATTCTTACTTCCTCCTCATTCCAAATTGAAAGTGTGAGGCCATGTGCTTCCTTTGTATTACTTAGTTCCTTTGCATTCCAAACTTTCTAAATACTTCTTCAAAATATTAAACAAGGATTTGTATAAAGGCCTTTTCCAATGGATTTTTCAAACTTGCAATCCTACTTTGAAGAATTTGCAAGGTTATTTTTATCCAAGATAACCGAAAAGATTTTTGATCCAATATTTTGGAAAATTATTTGCAAGAATATTTCCAGACTTAAACATAAACTTGATCTTGGGAAAAGGGAAACCATACAAATTAGGAGAAAAGGAAGATTTTATAGTCATAGAAGTAATTAGGAGAGAGAGAATATTTTATAGTCATAGAAGTAATTAGGAGAGAGAGAATATTTTATAGTCATAGAAATAATTAGGGGAGAGAGAGAGAATATTTACTACCCAACCAATTTAAAGAAAAGGCCAGAACAATATCAATGCCAAGCCCATTGGCTCAATCCCATGTCAATTGTTGCTCACACAATGTGTAAACATGGTTATCCAATTAATTGTTGCAATTGTCTCAATACATGGTTGTTCAATCAATTGTTTCTCACTTTGGATGGGAGGTACATTAGATCGATGTCAAAAGTGTTTTTCTACATAGTAATTCCATTGAATATATTTATATGGAGAAACCCTTAGTTTTGAGAAGGATGGTAGTCTTGTGTGTCGACTAAAAAATTCTTATACAGTTTGAAACAGGGCCCCAAGGCATGGTATGAGAAGATCAACCAATTTTTCCTCAATATCAATTTCATATGTTGTGAATCAGGTCGCAGTATATATGTATTATATGACAATGGTTAAACATTAATTATTCCATTGTATGTGGATGACCTAGTCATTACTGGAAATAATGTTCATTAAATTTTGGCTTGAAGAAATAGTTAGTAGATACATTTGAGATGATTGAACTTGGTCTGTTACATTTGTTTTTGAGAATCTAAATATTAAGAATGGATGATGGTATATTTATTTCTCAACCTAAATATGTGTTGAATCACATAAGTTTAGAGTGGAATATTGTAAACCCTATGTTACATCTTATCAGTGGGGAGTGAAGATATCCAAGGAGTGTGATTCTCTAAAAGTTGATGTTACACTCTATCGATGACTTGTCAATAGCGTTATCTATTTAACTCAAAATTGACCTGATATTTCCTTTTATGTCAATGTTGTTTATTGGTTTATGTAGGATTCGTGAGAAAGACACCTTAAAGTTGCAAACATGATTGTTCATTATATCAAGGAAACTTACCATCTTGGTATTAAATATTGTAGTGACAAAATGAACTAGTTGGTCAATTACATTGACTCATATTGTGTTGGAGACGATGATGAGATGAATTTTACATCTATCCATGTGTTTCAACTTGGCTCTGAACTCATTGTCCATTATTGTAAAAAGAAAAAGGTGGTCTTTATTTCAACCACGAGAAGAAGAATATCATGGTGGAATGCATGCTAGCATAGAGGTGGTATTGATTTGACATCTCATGGGTGAGCTTGGTTTTCTAATTGAGGCATTGAATGTGGTATATTGTAACAATCAAAGTGTGATACAGGTTGCAGAGAAACTTGTTGAACTCGGAAAAATAAATCATGTGGAGCTTCATGCTCATTATTTTAGACAGTTAGTATAAGAAAATGTTGTGAATATTGTTTAATACAGGATGGATGATCAGGTTTTTGATATCTTTACGAAGACTCTCTGTAGATATTAACCTTGTACAATTATTTACTGCAAACATATTCTTAATAAAAATAGAAAATATACAATGGCACACACACATTACATGGAGATTTTACCCTAGAAACCCAAACCGGGAAAACCAACAACTTGTTAAGAGTCGCGCCTCTAATATTTTATTCATCATCTTCCTTCATTGTTTAGAATACAATATATAGGATCTCATGGCATCCAAACCCCTAAGCCATTGACCCAGATTAGTAAATAACCATAATTAGAAAATCATGTTACAAAAACCACCAAAACGGACAAAAAAAACTACCATTTGTTTGTTTTCAAGGGCTCTTCCCCCAATCCCCCCCCCTCCTCTTGCTCCCATATTTATGTACAATACATGGTGTTGACACTCGGAAATGAAAATGGGTTCCAGCAAATCAATCCCGAGGCAACCTCGAACCACTTTGGATTGGAAGCTGCCCTCCCCCAACCCGAGAGGGATCTCTCGAACAATGTCACAATATGATATTCAGTAAGCGTGAAATGGTGGGCAGATTTATGGGTAAATGATGGTCTTGGATTTTTAAAGTTTGGGGGTTAAACCAGGGAAATGGTTCATTGGGCATGGATTCAAGTGAAAACGGAGGAAAGGAGATAATAGCAGTGATCATATAACTTGTCGAAAGTGAGGCAAAGTAAGTCTATCTTTTAGCAATTTGATAATCATGATGTGGTAGCAGAAAAAGGAAAGGAAAGGCCGATGTAGCGGAGAATATATGTAGAATTATGGAAGTGTAGATTGGTCTTACACCTGTTGATAGTTGGTACAGAGGAAAAATAGTAAACAATTACAGAAAACCAAAATTCATTCGCTATAGTAGTGGTCGTACTAAATTATAACGAAGCACATCAGTCAGGAATATGAAATGAGACTAAAGAGGAGATACAAGAAAACAAACTTGTAACACAGTTGTGACGGAATAAGGAAGATATAAAAAAAATGATAATGACAACACATCAACTACGGGTAAGGAACATATAAATGAGTTCCAAACAATTTTAACACAGCTGAAATAAGGAAGAACATACTGAACGAATCTACCGTGATGAATCTCACAGTCACAAGTAAAAAATCTCATCTGTATTATTCCAATATGGCTTACAAAATAACTCAGCATTACAAAGGAACCCCTCCTCACAAGAGGTTTATTCCCCATCTCACCCCCTGTGCCTCCCTTTGTCTCTGTTTCCTCCAACGATTATATTATTTATCGCATTCACAACACGTTACATAAAAAGAAAATGAAAGAGTTGGCCTTCTGGAACTGTGCGACTGCCAGATGCTCTGTAGGCTCTTTGAACAGTTATTAATATTTGACAAGTGGCGTATGAATGATCCTTTGTATTGATTTAATTTTAATGTCGGGTGTCATCCTGCATCACATTGCGGCAGACGTTTTCGCTGTGGTGGAGAGCTTTGACACAGGCTTGCTTGTTCGCAGGCTTTTCGTGGCAGCATTGAACACCCATATCGCCTGGACAATTGGATCGCTGAATAAATTTCAAGAGAGATGCCTGCACAATGTGATTCCATCGGCGACTGGGATTTGGGAAATCTCGATGCAGGGATCAGCGGAAAGGTCCTTGTTCACTTCCAACGTGAAAAGTCTCACATTTATGAAGCCTCCGTTCATGTGAACTTCGGGGGGAGAGGCAATAGTTCCTTTCCAGAGAGTGTTGTCGTAGGAAATCACTCCCCCGATATTTACCAGATCGGTTGGTCACTTGTGGTAGTTCAGATAGTTCCCTTTGTCTGCATCCACGAATGCAAAATCAAACGATCGTTGCATCCCACCATTCTTAATCATTTCATCCAGAAATGACAGAGCAGGGCCTTCTCTGAAATCAATTTTGTGGGCAACTCCAGCTTTCTCAATGATAGGCCACCCCATATCATAGTTCTCTTTGTTAATGTCCATCGCTATTATCTTTCCTTCATCGGGTAAGGCAAGGGTTGTGCTGAGAAGTGAGCCGGTGTACACCCCAATCTCTATGGTGTTCTTAGCATTCATTAGCTTCAGCAGAAGGCTCAGAAATTGACCCTCATCAAGAGGAATGGACATGAAGTTCCAGGGAACTTTTGTAGTCACTTGTCGAAACTCCTTCAATGGCTCGGGCTCACGAGGGTACACGTTCGTTTCCAATATATACTGATAAAGGGCATCACTCTGCAACAAACTTTTATTGTCCATTTGGTGATCGAGGGCGACCTTACTCTGCTCCTGTAATTAGGTTGATTCAACCTTGACTTCCATTGTAGCTGACTGTTGAAACACATCTGATCCACAACTACAAGAATAAGAGGAGGAATTTACCCGATGAATATGTTGTGGAATGGCAATGGTGTAATAAAGTTGTTGCGGAATGCGAAAAGACCACCAATCCCTTCCCTCGGAAGGTTTCGTGGCTTGTGTGTGTAAAAGGGTTCCATTTAACCTCTACCTCCATATAATCATGTATATGGCATGATATTCTGGTGATTTCATTTCTCCAAACGGCGTCATGTGACCCTCCGTCATGTGACCCATGGACGTTTTACATCTAACCCATTAACGCTGCAGGTATAATTCTTCTGTCATATTCCACAGTTTCCAGAAGCTTCAAATCGTCACTGAAAAAACTATCTTCTTTGTGAAGGACCACCATTTGTAATGATAGCATTATCTCCTGACCCAAGTCCAAATTCCGATGATAAAAAGATGGAAACCCTTTGCAAATAATCCTTGAAAGAGTCCCAAGATATTTCTGACAGTGCAGCCCTCATGCGATCAGACTTCAAATCGCTTGCTTCAGCCAGCTTAGCAACCTCTTGGATAAAAGTTTCGACATTGGTATTGCTTGTTTGTGAACTATATAAATGTTGTGCCTCATACCAAATAATTAACTGGTTTAGAAATTCTAAAGCCTTAGCGCAGTACCCTTTTGGTTTCTTCCATCAGATAGCGAAGTCCATGATGAAGAAATTGCAGGCCTCTCTTCGAGGTAAGATCAACAGCCAGAAGATGGGTAACTGGCTTCATGTCATCTTCAGTTTCTGGAGAATGTAAATATTGAAGTTTCACTATTACTGAATCCTTCTTCAAAACTGATGTAGCAAGAGACAAAAACTTCTGATGATCCTTTCCCTCTCGAATAATATGTGGATTGTATCTAGGATGACCACTCTCTGAAAGGAACTTTTCCAGAACATCCGTACGAGAATTAATATGTCCATAATACACCGCTTCCTGAATTTTCATAAGATCCTCAACCCTGAAAGCTTGAATGGTCATTGTTCCTGATATGGACTCACCAAAATGATTTGCAATAGGTGACTTTGTTGTACCGTTCAGTCTCATCAGTTCTTTAGCAGAAGAAAAATAGTATTTCTGGAGTTGAAAGGTCAAATAAATCATTGGAATGGAAGCAAACAAAACTTGCCATGTTACAACAGCCACAAATCCAAGACTGTTGCAAACCTTCATAGTAGATATCATGCAGACGACAAGGTTGAAAGAAATGTCTACATCAAGAATGCTGAAATCTGAAGAAACTCTGCTCAGAACTCTTCCCAGTGGAGTTGCATCAAAGAATCACATTGGTGCTTGGGATAAAAATACTGAGTAGAGCAATTTCTGAAATCTGTTACAACATAGGATCCATCTAGGGATGGCACTTTCCCGCAAAGTGCCAAGAACATTAGACCAGGTGCCTTCATCCATTGGGTGACCTTAACGTGAAAGTTGTAATTCTGAGTTCTCCCGCCATTGAAATCACCATTGGAAACTTTTAATGGAGTCGCCAGAGCATGTGCAACCAATATTTTCCTATGACCAGCTACTCAACCAGGCCTTAGGACTATGAAAATGTCATTCTCCCAGGGATAGATATCAACTTCGATTCCCCAGCAACGGCGCCAAAATGTTGACACTCGGAACTGAAAATGGGTTGCAGCAAATCAATCCCGAGGAAACCTCGAACCACTTTGGATTGGAAGTTGCCCTCCCCCAACCCGAGAGGGATCTCTCGAACAATGTCACTATATGATCTTCAGTAAGCGTGAAATGGTGGGCAGATTTATGGGTAAATGATGGTCTTGGATTTTTAAAGTTTGGGGGTTAAACAAGGGAAATGGTCCATTGGGCATGGAGTCAAGTGAAAACCGAGGAAAGGAGATAACAGCAGTGATCATATAAATTGCGGAAAGTGAGGCAAAGTAAGTCTATCTTTCAGCAATTTGATAATCATGATGAGGTAGTAGAAAAAGGAAAGGAAAGGCCGATGTAGCAGAGAATATATGTAGAATTCTAGAAGTGTAGACTGGTCTTACACCCGCTGATAGCTGGTACAGAGGAAAAACGGTAAACAATTACAGAAAACCAAAATTCATTCACTATAGTAGTGGTCATACTAAATTATAACGAAGCACATCAGTTAGGAATATGAAATGAAACTAAAGAGGAGATACAAGAAAACAAACTTGTAACACAATCGTGATGGAATAAGGAAGATATAAACAAAATGATAATGACAGCACATCAAATGCGGGTAAGGAACATATAAATGAGATCCAAACAATTTTAACACAGTTGAAATAAGGAAGAACATACTAAACGAATCGACCGTGATGAATCTCACAGTCACAAGTAAAAAATCTCATCTGTATTATTCCAATCTATCTTACAAAATAACTTAGCATTACAAAGGAACCCCTCCTCACAAGAGTTTTATTGCCCAACTCGCCCCCTGCGCCTCCCTTTGTCTTTGTTTCCTCCAATGGTTATATTACCTATCGCATTCACAACACGTTACATAAAAAGAAAATGAAACGGTTGGCCTTCTGGAACTGTGCAACTGCCAGATGCTATGCAGGCTCTTTGAACAATTACTAATCTTTGACAAGTGGTGTATGGATGATCCTTTGTATTGATTTAATTTTAATGCCGGGTGTCATCCTACCTCACATTGCGGTGGAAGTTTTCACTGTGGTGGAGATCTTTGACACAATCTTGCTTGTTCGCAGGCTTTTCGTGGCAGCATTGAACACCCATATCGCCTAGAGAATTGGATTGTCGAATAAAGTTCAAGAGAGATGCCTGCACAGTGTGATTCCATCGGCGAATGGGATTTGGGCAATCTCGATGCGGGGATCAGTGGAAGGGGACTTGTTCACTTCCAACGTGAAAAGTCTCACATTTCTGAAGCCTTCGTTAATGTGAACTTCGGGGGGAGAGGCAACAGTTCCTTTCTAGAGAGTGTTGTCGTAGGAAATCACTCCCCCGATCTTTACCAGATCGATCAGCTGCTTGTGGTAGTTCAGATAGTTCCCTTTGTCTACGCCCATGAACGCAAAATCAAACGATCCTTGCATCCCACCATTCTTAAGCATTTCATCTAGAAATGACAGAGCAGAGCCTTCTCTGAAATCAATTTTGTGGGAAACTCCATCTTTCTCAATGATAGGCCACCCCATATCATAGTTCTCTCTGTTAATGTCCATTTCTATTATCTTTCCATCATCGAGTAAGGCAAGGGTTGTGCTGAGAAGTGAGTATCCAGTGTACACCCCAATCTCTATGGTGTTTTTAGCATTCATTAGCTTTATCATAAGGCTCAGAAATTGACCCTCATCAGGAGGAATGGCAATGAAGTTCCAGGGAACTTTTGCAGTCACTTGCCGAAGCTCCTTCAATGGCTCAGGCTCACGAGGGTACATGTTCATTTCCAATATATACTGATAAAGGGAATCACTCTGCAACAGACTTTTATTGTCCATTTGGTGATCGAGGGCGACCTTACTCTGCTCCTGTAATTGGGCTAAGTCGGCCTTGACTTCCATTGTAGTTGACTGTTGAAACACAGTTGATCCATAACTGCGAGAAGAAGAGAAGTAATTTACCTGATGAATATGTTTTGGAATGGAAATGGTGTAATAAAGTTGTCGTGGAATGCGAAAAGACCACCAAACCCTGCCCTCGGAAGGTTTCGTGGCTTGTGTGTGTAAAAGGGTTCCATTTAACCTCTACCTCCATATAATCATGTATATGGCATGATATTCTGGTGATTTCATTTCTCCAAATGGCATCATGTGACTCTCTGTCATGTGACCCATGGACGTTGTACATCTAACCCATTGACGTTGCAGGTATAATTATTCTGTCATATTCCACAGTTTCCAGAAGCTTCAAATCGTCACTGACAAAACTGTCTTCTTTTTTAAGGACCACCATTTGTAATGAAAGAATTATCTCCTGACCCAAGTCCAAACTCTGATTATAAAAAGCTGGAAAGCCTTTGCAAATAATCCTTGAAAGAGTCCCAAGAGATTTCTGACAATGCAACCCTCATGCGATCAAACTTCAAATCACTTGCTTCATCCAACTTAGCAACTTATTGGATAAAATTTTCAACATTGGTATTGCTTGTTTGTGAACTATATAAATGTTGTGCCTCATACCAAATAATTAACTGGTTTATAAATTCTAAAGCCTTAGCGTGGTACCCTTTTGGTTTCGTCCATCAGATAGCGAAGTCCATGACGAAGAAATTTCAGGCCTCTCTTCGAGGTAAGATCAACATCCAGAAGATGGGTAACTGGCTTCATGTCATCTTCAGTTTCTGGAGAATGTAAATATTGAAGTTTCACTATTACTGAATCCTTCTTCAAAACTTATGTAGCAAGAGACACAAACTTCTGATGATCCTTTCCCTCTCGAATAATATGTGGATTGTATCTAGGATGACCACTCTCCGAAAGGAACTTTTCCAGAACATCCGTACGAGAATTAATATGTCCATAATACACCGCTTCCTGAATTTTCATAAGATCCTCAACCCTGAAAGCTTGAATGGTCATTGTTCCTGATATGGACTCACCAAAATGATTTGCAATAGGTGACTTTTTTGTACCATTCAGTCTCATCAGTTCTTTAGCAGAAGAAAAATAGTATTTCTGGAGTTGAAAGGTCAAATAAATCATTGGAATGGCGGCAAACAAAACTTGCCATGTTACAACAGCCACAACTCCAAGACTATTGCAAACCTTCATAGTAGATATCATGCAGACGAAAAGGTTGAAAGAAATGTCTACATCAAGAATGTTGAAATCTGAAGAAACTCTTCTCATAACTCTTCCCAACGGAGTTGCATCAAAGAATCCCATTGGTGCTTGGGATAAAAATACTGAGTAGAGCAATTTCCAAAATCTGTTACAACACATGGGACCAATTTTGCAAAGAAAAATTTGAATAGAAATCAGGTAGAGTATACCTTTCTAGTTTCCTTCTTTCCCAAACTGATCTCCTCAATACTGGACTATGAGGCTTTTCTTCTTTTGATTCTTGTTATTCTATAGAATCTGATTCATTATCCTTCAATTCAAACTATATTTTCTATATGTCTTCTTCCCTTGGTAGGACTTCTTGTTTGACAACATCTTTGATTTCTCTAAATACCACATCTTGGCTATACACTACCTTCTTAGTTTCTAGGTTCCAAAGCTCATAATATTTCAGACCATATTTATACCCAATAAAGATACACTTTTTAGCCTTTTTGTCTAGCTTACTCTTGTTTTCATTTGGAACGTAGACATAGGCATCACAACCAAATACACTGATATGTGTGAGAGAGGTTTTCTTACCAGTCCATAGCTCGTGTGGCTTCTTTTCATCCAATGTTGATGAGGGTGATCAATTGACTAGGTAGCATGCAATACCCACTGCCTCTGCTCAAAATTCATATCATAACCCAGCACCATTGAGCATGCACCTTGATTTTTCCATCAATGTCATGTTCATCCTTTCTGCAACTCCATTTTGTTGAGGTGTATATGGAGTATTATTATTCCTTTCTATACCGCACTTCTTATAGAATTATTCAAATTCATTTTCGTTGAATTCTCCACCATTATTCATCCTCAACACATTAATTCTCTTCTCTGTATGATTCTCCACAATATCCTTAAACTCTTTGAATTTGTCAAAGATTTTAAATTTCTTCCTAAGGAAATAAATCCATGTGTTCCTTTAGAATTCATCTATAAATTATACATAGTACATAGATTTCCCAGTGATGGAACTAACACAGGTCCAAACACATCACTGTGCACCAACTATAAAATTTCCTCTGGCCTCATTGCACCAAAGGGAAATCTTACTCGATTCTACTTCTAGTATACACAATGTTCATAGAAATAAAAATCCAAAGAGAAATTTTTGATACCTTCAACCATACCTTTACTATATAGTACTCGAAGGCCCTTCTCTCTGATATGCCATAGTCTTTGATTCCACAGCATAGTCTTTTCTCCATAGACTATAGGATTTTTTTCTTCTTCGACTCTATTCTCATAAATAATGGAACCATTGCACCTATCACTAATAGTGCTTCACTGCAACTTATACAGATTTCCAATCTGAAATCCCTTTAGCAACACCATTGCTTCTCGAACCATCTTGCAGGTTTCTTTCTCAAACATTGTTTGTACCCCTACATTGTCCATTTTGCTTGCAGAAATAAAATTTATGGCCAATCCTAGGATGTGAAAAACACTAGATAGTGTTCTAATCCTTCCATCCATGAGATTCAACTAGAATTTTCCCCGTTCTATGATTTTGGTTGATGAGTCATCACCTAGGAAAACATCACCTCCATCATAACTTTCATATTCACATAACCACTCCTTATAAGTAGTCATATTAAAGGATTCACCTGATTCGACCAACCATTCCTCATTATCTACATGTGTGCTTGAAGAATCCAAGTACACATCCCCTCCTTCATATATGGATATTTTTTCTTCTGTATAAGAAGCATCATCAGATCTCTTCCCTCTCTCAACACTTTTGGATCTACATTGCATCCTGTAGTTCCCTTATTTTCCACATCTCCAGCATACCTTCACATATTTTCTGGGATATTTAGATCTACCACTTGAGGAATTAGATCTATTTCCTTCTTGGGAGCATCCTCTTGCAAACAAGGCATATTTTCTATGTCCTTCCATGTTTTTATGTCTCATATCCTCCAGCAAAAAGAATGAGACCACATCATCGAAACTTAAAGTAGTTGTATTACTACCTATAGCCTATTATCCACAACCAAACTATCCCATGATTCTGGTAAAGAGCACAACAAATTGATACATGTATCTTCATTAGAAATCTTAATATCAACAGATAATATATGACTTACCGCTATGTTTAAGGCATTCAGATGCTCTATTACTAAGTCTACATATTTCATCCTTAAGTTGTACAACTTCTTCCACATGAACAATTTGTTGTCTAGGGACTTAGACTAGTACAAAGCCCCTAAATTATTTCGTAAAGCCTTGGTTGTAGCTTCCCCTGACACATTTAGTAATACTGAATCTGAGAGACACAACCGAATTGTGCTCTTCGCCTAGCAATCCAACTTTACCCAATCTTATATTGGCATTCCTATAGGTGCAGTACCCTGATCCATAGTGATCCACTGATCTTTGTCCACCAACAGATCTTCCATAGCTCAAAACTTTACCCATTAAATTTCTTGATCTCTATTTTTGAATGACTTCCCATTTCTTTTCACTTGAAGAATCAATATTGTAGATCTCCCACTATAACAAAGATTATCACAAAACTGATCCAAACCCCTGACTACAAAGGCGTCCCTCTGAATGAATAATTACTCTGATACCAAATGTAGATTTTAACCTTGTACAATTATTTACTAGAAACAAATTCTTAATAAAAATAGAAAAGATACAATGGCACACACACAGAATACACAAAGATTTTACCCTGGAAACCCAAACCAGAAAAACCAACAACTTGTTTAGACCCACACCTCTAATATTTTATTCATCATATTTCTTCATTGTTTACAATACAATATATAGGATCTCGCAGCATCCAAACCCCTAATCCATTGACCCAGATTAGTCAACAACCCTAATTCCTTAACCAGAATTAGAAAACCATGTACCGAAAAATCACCAAAAATGGATGCAAAAAACCACCAATTTTTTTTTTCGGGGGATCCCCCCCCTCCCCCACTCCCATATCAGTGTACAGTACATGGGACCTATTGTTCCAGATTATGTACTTAAGTCTTAATAAAGTACATTGTCTAGGCATCCGAAAGTGAGTAAAGGATAAAATAGGGAGAAGAGTCAACCTTCGGGAAAGGAAGTTAAGGTTGATTTCCAAGTTGTCGTTGTCTCGTTTCCAATTGTTCCTGAATGTTTATATCTCGTTCAATCGCGTCCCATGAATGCTTAAGTTCTACCCGAGTGTTGGTTGTTTTAAGCATAGTATCAAAAAGGTTTAAGGCGATATGGGTTTGGTCCGATAAATCGGGCTCAATATTAGGATGTCTTACAACGGGGACAGTCATAGAGGAACAGTAAAATAAAAGTGAGTTCAAGGTTTTTGATGTTGTATCAATTTGATATTATAAAAGAGAACTTTGAATCCAATATTAAGGATAAAATGCAAACCAAAGGCCTTTTTCTGTAACCGATTTATATTTTAAATAAATGGTTTGTGAAATGTAAGAAAAACATTAAGCTGTCTATAACGCGAGGCTCCTATCAAGGGAGAATCTCACCCTGTAAAAAGAAGAAGAAAATAAGATAAGAAGGAATCTGACGAAGCATAAAATATGACAATCTAAAAGGTTCATAGGTCTTGTACCTGCTAATAGCCAATACAGAGGAAAAACTGTAAATGATATAGATGGATAAAAATTGATCACCATAGTAGAGGTTTTACTAAATTGCAATGAAACATTCATCATACATATATAAGTGAAATGAAATTGAATATGAAATCACAGAGAAAACAAACTCATAACACAGTCTTGACAGAATCAGGAGTCTCTGGATTGCTTTGTATTAATTCTCAAAAGGAGATAGTCTCTATTACAATCGACCAAAAAGGTCCAGCCTTGTTTCTTTCTTCTAATTTCATATTTATACAAACTTCTACATGTTGGAAATTCAATCACTTCAGGAGTATTTTTTGTTACAAAAAAGAGGAGATTAGACGTTTCAATTCTTTGTCTCTGTCTTTCTTTCGGGCAACTAGAACGCCTTCCTTTCTTTGCTCTTCGAGTTCTGAAAATATAACAAGAAGACACTTGTCATTTTTTGATACCCAAAACCTACCCCTTTGTATGCTCGGTACAAGTGACGCGTTTCTCCACCAGCTGGGCTATCAACCTGGAAGGTTCTGCTTGATTATTTGCCTCAAAAGTGTAATAATCGTTCACTAATTGTGGCAACTTCCCTTCTACCTGTCGATCTTCGACACTGATAGAACATAAATGTACACTTGGTTTTATTAGCCATTTATCTACTTGGATTATATCCATATGGGTTATCTGTGATATTTCAACCAATTCTCTTTCATCATTCTCCTTGA
Organism: Picea glauca; assembly: GCA_000966675.3. Lineage (NCBI taxonomy): Eukaryota > Viridiplantae > Streptophyta > Pinopsida > Pinales > Pinaceae > Picea > Picea glauca. The sequence goes on along the minus strand of JZKD02S0299355.1, from coordinate 227,786 downwards.
TATTGAGCAAATGCTTGGCTATATTAATCTGGCTCAATGCATCGGTGTTGTTTTCACTATCGAGATTCAACAACCCCCTATCTATGAAGCCGAAAGTTTATTCACACAATTTTCTTACCTCTTTAGCTCATTGTTTGCCTTCTGATATGTTATGCACCCATGCCTTCAGCAAGATGTTACCTAGGGTCTTCTCTGGGATGGAGAGCCTGGAACTACTGCCCGTTTCCTTTTTTGTCGTGGCTATAACAGCCTCTTGAAAAATGACCCGAGCCACCCCAACTTCTTTTTCTCTGAAGGGGATGTTTTCCAATGCTTGATCAATGAGTTGGCAGTGATTTTGAATAGTTTCCACTTTAGCAAGTAAACCTTGTTGAACAGTCGATATTCTTTTTCAGATTTCTATGGCTTGGGATTGGAATATATAGATATCTATCATATGGCTTTCAGCGAATTTTAATTTGGCCTACAGCTACCCTATCAATTCTTCTTGTTGGCTTATCTGTGATTTGTTGGTCTGGGCCACATGTTGTGTTTGTTCGAGATCAGTTTTGAGCCGCTCGATTTCCTTTCGATCTGCTACTCTAGCTTGCTCTATACCTAAATTCACCTGATCTCTGGCAGTTGTCTCTACTGTAGCCAGTTTAGCCTCCAAATTTTTGATTAAGTGGTTTTTACACTTCAACTGATCTCTTAGGGACTCGACAGAATATTGGTTGGTCGTAGCAAAATCCCCCAATGTCCCTGCTATCTGAGTTGCAAATTCTTACTTCTTCATATCTTTTCCATCGTCTAAGATTTTAAATTTCTTGGCTACCTTACCTGCTTCTTGATAAAGCTCTTGCTTCACAACGGCCTTTCTCTTCTTATCGAAGAAAAATTCATTCGGAGGTAATTCTTCCACCGTTATGGGCGATATTTCTTCGTCGAAAATCCAACCAGCATCTAGGACCTCTTTCGTGGATTCTAGGGGGGTAACAGAAACAATAGGACTACCAATCTGCTTGGATAATTTCCCCAGTGTAACAACTAAGGTTGATTTTCTTGTAGGGTTGGGGGTCTCGACTTCATGTTTTGGGCCCCCAGTTTGCTTCTTCTTCTCCTGGTGGTCTTCTTTGTCAGGTGTTAAATATTTGGATCGCTTGGCTTTCGCTTGCTATACATCTGCAGTCGTCGGGTTCTTACCCTGTAAGACCGGGCGAAGGCAGCTCCGTCGGTGTTCCTAAAATTTGAAAACATCGTCCATCCCTTCGGGCGACAGATCTTGTATCTGACTCAAGACCTCTGCATAGGATCTCGCGCCTCGGAAAATATCATCATGAGGCGAATTCTCTTGTTCATGTCTTTTAAGGCCACAATTAGCCAAGTGATTACTCATGACCCTGTGTGGGTCATGTTTCTTGAACTCAATGTGGACGAGTTTAATATCTTCCAAGTTTGTTGCCTTGGCCTTCGCATGTCCAAAATCTAATAAATAATAGGTATTCAAATGAATGGGGAAGGGTGGCCATACCCTTTTTGAAAATCCTTTAATCTCTTTGCTTATGCCACCAATCACGGTTTGCCTAGCGATTTTGCAACAAACCAACCTATCTAGTATAAATAATGGTAGACCATATGGAGGAACAGAAGCGTCGAAATCCCTGATATAGGAAAATTTTACCTCTACGTACCAGTCAACCACGCTGCTCAATTTGGCCATGACGCTATCTGAAATCCTGGACGGTGGTTTACCGAAGATGATGACATACATCGGCACCATTACCCAATTGAAAATCTCGTATACAAAGTCTGTGGCCTTATCCTCCCAAAGTTTTGAATGGTAGACATGGATAGGCTTAGCATCAAATGGAGTCCAGCTCTAGCTCATTAGGGGAAAAGGTGTCATGAAACAAACAGTGTCATGAAACAAGCAGCCTTCCCATTTTCCTTCTACATCTGATATTTTGTAATACGGTTGGTTAAACTATCTGACAACAGTTTGGCCCGGTCGAAGGAACAACCTTCAGTGACTGTATGAATTAGAGGCACCCACGGGAGAAAGAAATGTGAAGTTTCCTCCCTTCCATACAATCTCCAGGTCATCATTGCTATGTACTTGAATTGTGGTTCCAAAGAAGAGATTGAATAAACTCCATTACCATCTGCCCTAAACTTTGCGGGGTGCGAGACCCAATCCTTGATCAGATCATATTGCTCTCATTCCTTACGCTTAAAACTTTCCAGAAACTCGACATTGTGTGAGAAGTTTGATGCGAGTGGCAATTGGTACATCACCTACAATTGTTCTGGTCTGAAAGTCCCGAAAGTTACTTTCTTCTCGCTGATAATGGTTCTGGTCGAGATATCCACATGATCCAATGCCCATTGGATCATATCATAATATGGAAGGACTTGTGGCCTGGCCGCTACCTTATGCATCTCTGATTGAATGACGATCTTGTATTTGGTGGCCAAGTCGTCTCTCTCATTATCACTAGAATCATCTAAATAGTTCACCAATTTGGACTGCAAAACCTCGGAGATGTATGACCAAGTTCTGACAGAATCAATACTTCGGGGCAAAGTATCAGAAACAGTATCCACGCCTTGCCTTGAACTCTCAGCACTGGCCTTGGAAGCTTTTCGCGAGGCCATGATAGAGGACTCTGACTTAGTTCTCCTACAATAAAAATGTGTATACATACAGAAATTAGCTCAACGAGATAAGCTTCTTTGCGCAAGATAGAAATGGAATTTGAAATAATGAGAGAAAGAACTATATATCATGACCATTTAAAACCCCAACGTCCTTACAAAAAGAATGGTCAAATCATTTTTTGGGAAAATATATTTCCATAAAAACAACCTCTTTACCTATCACTTCAAATAAATGCCATAAATTTTGACGTGTGACACAAGTTGGCACAAAACATTTAAAATTAATCCATAAACAGAGTGCGTTAAAATTTGTATTAATGTATTGATTAATCTGGTTCAGCTTTTTAATTTAAACTTTCTTTAATCGTTAATCACCTTTTTTGGCGTTCGTCGTATCGAGAGATTTTACTTCTATCTTTCGACCCCTTAAAACCTGAGATCGCAAGGACACGATCTAGTTAAGAAAAAACGTAATCTAGATTCATTGTTTAATTAATATCATGACTTTGCGACTCGAGGCTACGAAGGTAGAGTTTCTTGGAAAAGCGTATGTCGAATCGCGAAATCCCGTTAGAGTTTAACTATGGAAAAACTATTCACCCCTGACACTAACCCGGGTAACCTGTGCGAATGTCTCACGATTTCACCTATCGGAGTTATGATGGTAAGACTTTTGGGGGGGGTGAATGCCAAGACATGAAATCCCGACAGTACTTAACTAAGGTTTAAGGAAATTTACTCTCGGTGCTAACCTGGGTAAGCTTTCAAGGTTATTTCGCGACTTCGCGCATCGGGGCTTAGAAACAGTGTGACTTGTAACTCCCAAAATGCGATATCCCAAGGTAAAGAAAAATGAAAAAGCTCGTTCAACGGTTAATTGGAAATGGCATTAGGAGTACAACGACCATAACCACTTTTCATATCGGGACTACTGATATTTTCAGTGGGTAAAGGTCACGAAGTAAAAGACAACTTAAATGGCCAACCGTTAATTGTAAGAATTACACTTAAACTAGTCGAAAAAGGCAGCTCCAACATAGGATCCAACTAGGGATCCCATCTCCCTGTGAGACGGGAAGAATAGTATACCATGTGCCTATATTGGGTAAATGGAGTCATTGGTTTTACTTCTGCGAAACTCGCTTAAGGAAAGGGGATACAAAGGGAAGAAGAGATTTTGTCTTTTACTTCTGAAAATCTTTTCAACACTCAAATACGTTTCACACTCAGTTGCAGTCCCTTTCACGACTTTCTCTTTCTCTTTACTGAATTTAGGTCTGCATTAAGAAAATAAAAACAGTCCTAGGAAATCCAACAAATCTTGTGGCTTTTGGTTTGCATCAAACGAAGTTTATTACATGTTTTTAATCCGGGAGCCCTGTCTGAACTTAGGATGTAGATCCGGTTTCGAGAAAATTGATTACCAAAGTAGAGTGAGATTCATGTATAACAGCCTTACATATATCTCAGATATTGCTTCACTTCTAGCGAGACTATTCAGTACCCCGATGAATTTATCTGGCCCTTTTGTTGAATTTCCTTTCAACACTTCGAAATATATTTATGCATTTAAATTCTAAGACGAGGGCAATCATTTCTGAATTTCCTTTCATTGTCTCTTCGGACTAGATGGGACAATTAAATATGACTTTCCTTTCACCATATGTCTTATAATTTACTTTTTAGAACACAAAGTGGGGGCAAGCAGTTTGTATGAGGGGTGATACCTGTGTAATATTTTGCAATGGAGGTTTGTCAACTTACTTTGATTACTCAGTACCAACCTTCCCTTAACTTTCACAACACCTTACCCCACAGGGAAAAAGGGGAAAATTTATTTCTAGGGGTCTTCCTTCGAGCAAGACTCAATCTTTCGAAACTATTGAAAAACCTAGAATAGTCAGGATCAACCTACGCATAACTTTGTTTAGTAAGAGACTGAGGAGTTGTAAAGACCAACTTACTTTCCAAAATATGATTTACAGCTTTCAAAGTTAAAACGTAATCTCTTCTCCCCATGTATATAAACCCGGAAATATGCTTGGCTTTTTAAGAAGGTAAATCTGAAGACCGAAAGAAAGGTGACGGATAGAGATCTGTAAACTGAGAAACAGGGGTCAAAAATTAAAACTGACTCTTGAAACCCTTTTCCCAGAGATGCTTTACTTTTTTTTCTTATTTTAACTACCTCCTATCTTTATTTTAAGTTAAATTCTTAAGACCCAAAGCAAGTAGTTTTTCTTTTTAATAATAGTCAAGCGAAAACATTATATTTATGGGATCGTTACAGTGCTTTGGAGACCTTTGTTTTTAAAAAATATAATTCTCAGGAATTCGTACCTTTGCCTTACCATTTTAAAATAACCGAAAAAAATTTCTATCACCTGTTTTCAGCAAATTTAGTCTCTGATATATGACTTTATGTTTTCTCCTTTCGCTCGTTTAGGTCACGAGCCGAAATCCTGTAACCATGAAGAGTGTCTTTTAAAAGAGTTGAATGTATTGAAAATTGTGTATCTCTACTTCTACAAAATTACTGACCTAATTAATTAAAGGTGAAATTAAACTTACCCCAAAGAAATTATGAAATAGAAAGAAAATACAAATCGATATATACAATGGAAATATTTTGGGAAAAACTTATTTCATGTAGTGTTTTAAATAATGCTCGTTAACAGGGGCGTTGAAGATTTTATCGTCCAGATTTTCTAATAGGAACGAATTTTTTCCTTCGGGAGCTACGACTTTGAACGGTCCATACCATATATGATTGAATTTACCATTTTTCTCCGAATCTTCCTTTCTAACATCCCATTTCAATACTAAATCGCCAGGGAGAAACTCTCTTTCTTTTTTATTACGGTCGAATAATGTTTTCATGTCGTCTTGGTATTTTTGCAACCTTTCGTCCACTTCAACCTTGTGTTGTTGTACTTCGATTAGCTGGTTTATCCTTCTTATGACATGATTTGGTTCTTCTTTCTCATCTTGCCATAGTTTCATTACAGGAAGCACCAAGTTTATGGGTAATACCACGTCAGTCCCATACACCATTTGGAAAGGAGAGGTGTCGATGGATTTTTTCATGCCTATCTGATTCGCCCATAATGCATATTTTAAATTCACATGCCAAGATCTTTTGTTCTCGTTCAACACTTTCTTAATTATATTGATCAAACTCTTGTTCAAAGACTCATCCAATCCATTTCCTTGGGGATAATATGTCGTGGAATGGCCAAGCACGATATTGAATTTTTGGCAAAAACTGATCATAGCCATAGATTTAAAAGCCTGGGCGTTATCTGTGACTATCTTTCGGGGGCATCCGAATCTAGACAAAATGTTTTCTTCTAGGAAATCTATTACCACCGAATTTGTTTCCCTTCTGGTTGGAATAGCCTCCACCCATTTAGTGAAGTAATCTGTGGTGGTTAGGATCCATTTGTGTTGAGCACTGGAATGGGGGTTAATTTCACCTATAAAATCCAATCCCCACTACTGAAAAGGAGCCTCTGTTTTGACCGGGACTAACAGTAGCATTGGGAGTTTATGCTTGCCCGTGAATAATTGGCAAGGGTTGCAAGCCCTAACTTTGGCATTGATGTTTGAGAAACGTTTAGGCCAATAATACCCTACCCTTAGGATTTTATAAGTTGTCGCTCTCCAAGCGTGATGTCCCCCGCACACTCCTTCGTGGAATTCGCTTATGACCTTCTCTGATTCAGATTCAACCAAACAAACCAATAGGAAGCCAAGTGGGTCCTTCCAATACAATTGACTCTTGGATATACAGTATTTTACCGCATCCAGTTTTAGCATCCTGGCTTTGGATGGGGATAAATCACTCGGGCATTTCAAAGTCATTAGGTAGGACACTATGTTTTTGTACCAATCAGAGGATGTAAAATTTTCTTCAATTCTGATTTCACTTGTTTTCTCATAGAGCTCGTTCATATCCTTACCTTCTTCACATCCCTGTAGGTTATTTATACAGAGGGCTTTGAAATTTGATTCAGCTAAGAGTTTAGCCAAACCTTGACCCTTTACTAGTTTTGTCGGCTTTATCTCCAGATTAAATTCTTGAATTTTAGCAAGCCATCGTCCCCTCTTTCCATCACTGTCAGGATGAACTAAAATGTCTTTTATAGAGCTAGTAGGTACATACGCGATTATCTTGGAATGCAACACATAAGTTCTGAAAGCCTTTAATGCCTTCACCATAACATATTCTTGTTTTTCCATTATATCATATTTGAGTTCCACATCTCAGAGACTTTTGCTAAAAAAAGATATCGGTTGTTCGAAACCTTCTTCATTTTTCTGGAGGAGCACCATGGCAATTGTATGCTCAGAGGTGAACGAGAAAATGAGAAAATCATAGTCAGGGCTTGCCAGTACAGGTGACTCGCTTATAACCTTCTTAATACGTGCTAATGATTCTTTGGCCTCTACTGTCCATTTCACTTTGCTATTTTTCTTTAACATACCTGTGATCAATTTCACAATTTCAACAAAGTTTGGGATAAACCTCCTCAAAAAATTTATCTTTCCTAAGAATGACTGAATTTCCTTTACATTTCTAGGAATATTTATTGTATCTATATCTTGAACCCTTCTAGGATCAATTTTAATTCCGTCTCGGGACACAATATTGCCCAAGAGTTTACCTTCTTGCATGGCAAAGTGAGACTTTTGGGGGTTTAAAGACAGACCAAACCTGCGGCATTTTTCGAAAGTTTGTTTGAGATGTATTAAATGATCTTCGTCAGATTTAGAAAAAATGGTTAGATCATCGACATAGATAACCACAAACTTGTCACTTTCACCGACAAAAGCGATATCCATAGCATGTTGGAAGGTGGCACCTACATTCATTAGACCGAAAGGCATTTTATCATACATGAATGTACCCCGGGGTGTAGTGAAGGCTTATTTTCTTTATCTTGTTCATTTATGGCAATTTGATTGTACCCAAAGAAACCGTCGATCATCGACATCCTATTTGCCCCAACTACCTTTTCTAAAACGTGATCCATTTTAGGTAGAGGGTAGTTGTCTTTGAGGGAAGACTTATTTAGATTTCTGAGATCAAAACACAGTCTAATCTCCCCATTCTTTTTTCTAACTGAGACCAGGTTTGCTACCCAATAGGAGTATCTCAGTGGTACTATTATTTTTGCGTCTAAAAGATTTTTAAATTCCCTTTCGACTACGGGTAATAAGATAGGGTTGATTTTTCTAAGTTCTTGTCTAAAGGGTTTGACACCGGGCTTCAGAGGTATCTTGTATTCGATCACAGTAGTGTCGTAGGTTCTAAGCTCTTCGTAAGACCAAGTGAAAACATCTTTATACCGTGCGAGCAAATATTTATACTTGTTTTTTACCTCGGGAGGAAGGTACTTTGATATTTTCACCATCCTAGGCTCCTCTTTTGTCCCTGCGTCGCAATCTTCAACCTCCTCTGGTTGGGGTTGCAAAGTGGATTTTAAGGGCATGTCATTCTAATTGAAAAGTCTCTCCAGGGGAATTAATCCCTTTGGAATCTAATTATTTTTTAAAACCAACATGCGATGGTTAGCAATTTTTTCTTGGAACTCCTGAGGCTCCTCTCCCTCCTGCATAATCCAGGTATGATCATTTTGGTCCTCCTCGTCAATGTGGGTTTCAGAGAAATCACCTACCATTTCCAGGAACTTTTTGATCTGTTCATCATCTTCAAAAACCTGCCAGTGTTGTATATTGTTTGGTATGGATGGTCTGTGCCTTACCTCTATGTGGTACTTTAATTTGAAAGCAGTGGGAGGTATGAAAGTTGAATCCGCTTTGGCCAGCGAATCGGCTTGCTGGTTTTCAGCCCGGGGGATGAAATGTACCTTTACTAATGAAAAGAAATTTTCCATAAGGTCCCAGACGCAGTTTCTGTAAGATCTTAATCTTGGGTGCTTGGCCTAGTAGTCCTGATTTATCTATTTTACTATCAAATATGCATCTCCATAAACTTCCAAGTTCTTTATGTTCAACTTCCTAGCAGCTTCCAACCCTAAGATTAAGGCTTCATACTCACAGACGTTATTTGTGTAGTCTATATCCCCCTGAAGCCTGTAAGAGAAAGGGATAACAAAATCGTTTTTAGGTGCCACAAAAAGTACTCCTGCACCCGCTCCTTCACACGATAGGGCACCATCAAAAAATATTTTCCAAATCCCAGTACTATACATATTTTCATAGGTCTTTCCTGATTCATTATTTTCTAAGCAATTCTCTTATGCATATCTATTTACATCATCATCAAAAGACAGTATACAATTTCCTAGATCTTGATCAGCAATATAAACAGGAAAAATGTTAGGATTCTGAGGGTCACTCACTGTGTAGGCTAGCCTCGTTTCCCTATATAACCAAGTAAGTTGTCCACCAAACACAGGAATCGTGGCGTAGGTCATGTCTAGTTGGAGAGACCCACCAAGTTTGGCTCCCCACGACCTAGATAGAAGTAAGCCATACTCCGAGGGTATATCGGAAATAACCACATCCATCAAGACGCTTTTCACTGGGACCTGTGCAAGAGTGACTACTAAATCTTTTATCATACCCATGCACTTAACTCCTCTTGAATTGAAAGAGTAGAGATCTCCATAAGGCCTAGTGATCTCAAGGCCTAGTCTATCCATAATAGTTTTGGGCATCACATTATGTGAGGCCCTAGAGTCTAGCATGCAGTTATGCAGCATTCGATCATGCACATTTAGAGTGATATAGAAAGGATTTATGGTGTCTCTGGCACCCTCGAAATGTGGACCAAAAGTGATATTGGCTTATCATCTTCCAAGTTTATCACGTCAGAGTGACTTCTAGCTTCGAAAAACCTATCGCTTTGGTCATCTACTTCCGATATACAAGATTCTTTGCTAATTCCACCAAAGGGATTGGTATTTTTATCTTATTTATCTCATTTTCGAGGATGAACCCTCCACCACCTTTGTCCATTTCTTTGGTTGAAACCCTGGACTCCTTCTTTTCTAATTTATTTGTTTGTGTTGATTTATCACCCGTGAGTTTATCTATTGGTATATGTGTTTCAGCTTTCTTGGTTTCCTTTGTTTGGGTCTCAACCTTCTTTACTATGGGATTTAGCGAGTCTACCCCTTTCATTTTGCTATTAGATGTATCAGTCTCTTTCGAGGCGGGCTCGTATACTTCACCCCTAGGAAGAATCTTATAGGGTTGAAGAGTCAACGCAGGTTTGTTCTTAGACCTCAAGTTATACCTCGGTTGGACCTCAGCCATTATAGAATCAGTTGTTTCTTGACATATAGAAAAATCAGTGTTGTTTATGTCCTCGTCTTCATTTGATGGTTGTTGAGTGTTCAAGGACTTCTCGTAATCTTCTTTCATTAAGTAAGGTTGTGTACAGTCATCGCCTAAATTTGTCACATCTTCATCCAAATCTTTGAAATCTTGCAGGTCATTTCCTCCTATAAAATTTTCATTTTTTAAAGGGGTTTGAATTTTTTGGTCTTCATTTTTAACCTGCCTTTGTTGATTTTGAGGATTAGGGATTCTTCTGAATTCCCTCTTAACTAAAGGATCAGATTTGGATTGATCTAGCTCCATTCTAGAAATTTTATTTGATAACTCCTTAATTATCCTAGCCATATCATCCATTTTGTCGTCTGTGGATCTATTTGACCCTGAGGGTCCCGCTTGTTCCCTAAAATGTTTGTTTTCTCAGTTTCCCATTTCTACCTTGGTTTTCAACTTGCCAGAAGTCGTCATATTAGACTTGATTTCTATGGCATCTTCTTGCATTCGGGTTAGGGTAGCCCCCATCCTTTCTCTCAAAAGGAGTGCGAAATCAAGTTCAAAGGCTCCCGCAAAGGTCACCTTGGCTGCGGGTTGCAACGGTTTAACTTCAACCGAGATCTTATTATATAATTTGTTAAATCTTTGAATGAATTCCATAACAATTTCCGAAGTATTTTTATTTAAAGAGCCTAACTTTGTCAAATAATATAAATGGTCTTTCCTTTCGCCCCATTGTCTAAGGAAAGCGTCTTTCAGGGCATCATAGGATAATATTGATCCTACGGGTAGACTTCGAAACTAGGTTCATACCTGTCCTTTGAAAGTCTGAACAAATAGCCTCGAATATACATCTTCATGTTCAAGGCCTAGAATATCGGCGAACTGATCAAAGAAGTTTATATGTTCGGTTGCAGTCAAGTCCCCTTCCCTTGTAAATTTAGGTAAGTTTTTTATGTAATTTTCAGGAAGGTCGTGAAGAGGGATGGGCAGGACCAAAGGTGCATATCTCGCAGCTACTTTAGTGAAGACTTTGGGAGGCGGGGGAGGCGCTTGGGCCCCCACTCCTCCTAGAGCCACTCCACCTCCTCCTCCAGCGGTCGCCATTGGTACTACCTGGTAGGGAAAAGGTGTGTTATATAGAGGGTTCTGGAAGACTAAAAGCGAATTTCTAGCTTCTTCGAGAGATGAGAAAAGTGAAGACGGGTGAAAAGATATGCGAGGACTCAGCTCCTTGTATTTGTAAGAGATGTAATCAGAGGAACCCCCGGGTGTGGAATTTGAGTATATGGTATACTCTTCGAGACTCAGTGAGGTCGAGAAGTCTAACTGAAGAGTTGGCAGGATATTAATCTCTGATAAATTCATTGCAGGGTTTTTACCTTTGTGTATGCCAAAGGTTGTTGGATGGATCTCACTTTTAACTTCAGAGAGATTTAAAGTTAGGTTGATGGTTTCAGGGAGGGGATTGTGTGAAGTTGAAGGTTCAAAGGAACTCTTGGTATTGAGTTGTGGACGCTTAAGCTGGTAGACTGTAGTGGTTGGCTTAAGGGAATCTCTAACTTTCAGTATTTTTTTGGGATCAAAAATGGGCGTGGTTTGTTTATCCTCCAAGTTTTGTCTGGTGTTCCTTTGATAGGATGTCAGCTTATTTAAATCTAGAGTTTCCAAGTGAAAGATAATACAAGCCTTTATAAGGTGTTCACTCTTTGTTCACTATCAAAGGGTGAAACTTGGAAAAATGTCGTTCTTCCCAAGGAAAAGGTTTCGTAACTTCGTTCCCCGGCAACGGCGCTAGAAAGATGTTCCAGAGTCTGTACTTAAGGCTTAAGAAAGTACAGTGTCTAGGCATATGAAAGTGAGTAAAGGAAAAAAACATGGAAAAGAGTCAACCTTCGGGAAAGGAAGCTAAGGTTGATTTCCAGGTTGTCGTTGTCTCATTTCCAATTGTTCCTGAATGTTTATATCTCGTTCAATCGCAGCCCATGAACGCTCAAGTTCTACCCGGGTGTTGGTTGTTTTAAGTATAGTATCGAAAAGGCTTAAGGTGATATGGGTTTGGTCCAATAAACTAGGTTCAATATTAGGTTGTCTTACAACAGGGACAGTCATAGAGGAACAATGAACTAAAAGTGAGTTTGAGGTTTTTGATGTTGTATCAATTTGATCTTATAAAAGAGAACTTTGAATCCAATATTAAGGATAAAATGCAAACCAAAGGCCTTTTTCCGTAACTGAGTTATATTTTAATAAATGGTGTGTGAAATGTGAGAAAAACATTAAGTTGTCTATAACGCGAGGCTCCTATCAAGGGAGAATCTCATCCTGTAAACAGAAGAAGAAAATAAGATAAGAAGGAATCTGACGAAGCATAAAATATGACAATCTAAAAGGTTCACAGGTCTTGTACCTGCTAATAGCCGATACAGAGGAAAAACTGTAAACGATATAGATGGCTAAAAATTTATCACCACAGTAGAGGTTTTACTAAATTGCAATGAAACATTCATCTGACATATATAAGAGAAATGAAATTGAATATGAAATCACAGAGAAAACAAACTCATAACACAGTCTTGACGGAATCAGGAGTCTCCGGATTGCTTTGTATTAATTCTCAAAAGGAGATAGTCTCAATTACAATCGAACAAAAAGGTCCAGCCTTGTTTCTTTCTTCTAATTTTATATTTATACAAACTTCTACATGCTGAAAGTTCAATCTCTTCGGGACTATTTTTGGTTACAAAAAAGAGGAGATTAGACGTTTCAATTCTTTGTCTCTGTCTTTCTTTCGGGCAACTAGAACGCCTTCCTTTCTTTGCTCTTCGAGTTCTGAAAATATAACAGGAAGACACTTGTCATTTTTTAATACCCAAAACCTACCCCTTCGTATGCTCGGTACAAGTGACGCATTTCTCCACCAGCTGGGCTATCAACCTGGAAGGTTCTGCTTGATTATTTGCCTCAAAAGTGTAATAATCTTTCACTAATTGTGGCAACTTCCCTTCTACCTGTCGATCTTCTGCGCTGATAGAACATAAATGTACACTTGGTTTTATTAGCCATTTATCTACTTGGATTATATCCGTCTGGGTTATCTGTGATATTTCAACCAATTCTCTTTCCTCATTCTCCTTGATATTGAGAAGATGCTTGGCTATATTAATCTGGCCCAGTGCCTCAGTGTTTTTTTCACTATCGAGATTCAACAACCCCCTATCTATGAAGCCGAAAGTTTCTTCACACAAGTTTCTTACCTCTTTAGCTTGTTGTTTGCCTTCTGATATATTATGCTCCCATGCCTTCAGCAAGATGTTACCTCGGGTCTGTTGTGGGATGGAGAGCCTAGAGCTACTGCCCGTTTCCTTTTTTGTCATGGCTATAACAGCCTCTTAGAAAATAACCCAAGCCACCCCAGCTTTTGTTTCTCTGAAGGAGATGTTTTCCAATGCTTGATCAATGAGTTGGCAGAGATTTTGAATAGTTTCCACTTTAGAAAGTAAACCTTGTTGAACGGATGATATTCTTTTTTGGATTTCTATGGCTTGGGATTGGAATATCCCGATATCTATCATAGGGCTTTCGGCAAAGTTTAATTTGGCCTACAGCTGTCCTATCAATTCTTCTTTCTAGCTTATCTGTGATTTTTTGGTCTGGGCCACCTGCTGTGTTTGTTCGAGATCAATTTTGAGCTACTAGATTTCCTTTTGATCCACTGCTCTAGCTTGCTCTATAACTGAATTTACCTGATCTCTGGAAGTTGTCTCTGTTGTAGCCAGTTTAGCCTCCAAATTTTTTATTATGTGGTTTTTCCGCTTCAACTGATCTCTTAGGGACTCAACAAAATATTGGTTGGCCATAGCAAAAGCCCCCAATGTCCCTGTTATTTGAGTTGCAGATTCTTGCTTCTTCATATCTTTTCCATCGGCTAAGATTTTAAATTTCTTGGCTACCTTGCCTGCTTCTTGATAAAGCTCTTGCTTCACAACGACCTTTCTCTTCTTATCGAAGAAAAATTCATTAGAAGGCAATTCTTACACCGTTATGGGCGATAGTTCTTCACCAAAAATCCAACCAGCATCTAGGACCCCTTTCGTGGATTGTAGGGGGGTAATAGAAACAATAGGACTACCAATCTACTTCGATGATTTCTCTGAAGTAACAACCGAGGTTGATTTTCTTGTAGGGTTGGGGGTCTTGGCTTCCTGTTTCGGGCCCCCAGTTTGCTTCCTCTTCTCCTGGTGTTCTTCTTGGTCAGGTGCCAAATATTTGGAGCCCTTGGCTTTCACTTGCTGTACATATGTGGTCATCGGGTTCTTACCTTGTAGGATCGGGGGAAGGCAGCTCCGCTAGTGTTCCTAAAATTTGAAAAAATCAGCCATCCCTTTGGGCGATAGAGATTGTATCTGACTCAAGACCTCTGCATAGGATCTCACACCTCAAAAAATAAAATCATGAGGTGAATTCTCATGTTCATATCTTTTAATGCCACAATTAGCCAGGTGATTACTCACGACCCTGTGTGGGTCGTGTTTCTTGAACTCAATGTGGACAAGTTTAATATCTTCCAAGGCTGCTGCCTTAGCCTTCGCGTGTCCAAAATCTAATAAATAATGGGTATTCAAATGAATGGGGAAGGGTGGCCATACCTTTTTTGAAAATCCTTTAAGCTCTTTGCTTATGCCACCAATCACGGTTTGCCTAGCAATTTCACGACAAACCAGCCTATATAGTATAAATAATGGTAGAGCATATGGAACAAAAGCGTCGAAAACCCTGATATAGGAAAATTCTGCCTCTACTTACCAGTCGACCACGCTAATCAAGTTGGCCATGATGCTATCTGAAATCCTGGGTGGTGGATTACTAAAGATGATGACATGCATCAGCACCATTACCCAATTGAAAATCTCGTATACGAAGTCTGCGACCTTATCCTCCCAAAGTTTTGAATGGTAGACATGGATAGGCTTAGCATCAGATGGAGTCCAGCTCCAGCTCATTAGGGGAAAAGGTGTCATGAAACAAAAGGCATCCATGATATTTGCGGACATAAAAAAAGAAGCAGCCTTCCCATTTCCCTTTTGCGTCCGATATTCTGTAATACGGCTGGTTAAACTGTCTGACAACAGTTTGGCCCAGTCGAAGGAATAGCCTTCAACGACTGTATGAATTAGAGGCACCCATGGGAGAAATAAATGTGTGGTGTCCTCCCTCCCATACAATATACAGATCATCATTGTTATGTACTTGAATTGTGGTTCCAAAGAAGAGATTGAATAAACTCCATTACTGTCTGCCCTGAACTTTGCGGGGTGCGAGACCCAATCCTTGATCAGATTAGACAAGTTTCTATCGTATTTCTTGCATTCCTTTCGCTTAAAACTTTCCAGAAACTCGGCATTGTGTGAGAATTTTGATGTGGGTGGAAATTGGTACATCACCTGCAATTTTTCTGGTCTAAAAATCCCTACAGTCACTTTATGCTCATTGGTAATGGTTCTGGTTGGGATATCCACATGATCCAATGCCCATCGGATCATATCATAATATGGAAGGAGTTGTGGCATGGCCGCTACCTTATGCATCTCTGATTGAATGACGATATTGTATTTGGTGGCCAAGTCGTCTCTCTCATTATCACTGGAATCGTTTGAACAGTTCACCAATTTGGACTGCAGAACCTCAGAGATGTATGACCAGGTTCTGACAGAATCAATACTTCAGGGCGAAGTATCAAAAATCGTATCCATGCCTTGCCCTGAACTCTCAACACTCGCCTTGGAATATTTTCTTGGGGCCATGATAGAGGACTCTAACTTAGTTCTCCTGTAATAAAAATGTGTATACATATTGAAATTAGCTCAGTGAGAGAAGCTTCTTTGCGCAAGATAGAAATGGAATTTGAAATAATGAGAGAAAGAACTCTATATCCTAACCATTTAAAACCCATGCGTCCTTACAAACAGAATGGTCAAATCATTTTTTGGGAAAATATATTGCCATAAAAACAACCTCTTTACCTATCACTTCAAATAAATGCCATAAATTTTGACGGGTGACACAAGTTGGCGCAAAACATTTAAAATTAATCCATAAACGGAGTGCGTTAAAATTTGTATTAATGTAATCAGGTAAAGGTTTTTAATTTAAACTTTATTTAATCGTTAATCACCTTTTTCGGCGTTTTCCGTATCGGGAGATTTTACTTCTAGCTTTCGACCCCTTAAAACCCGAGATCGTGAGGACGTGATCTAGTTAAGAAAAAACGTAATCCAGATTAAGTGTTTAATTAATATTGTTTAATTAATATCATGACTTCGTGACTCAGGGCTACGAAGGTAGAGTTTCTTGGAAAAGCGTATGCGGAGTCACGAAATCCCGATAGAGTTTAACTATGGTAAAACTATTCACCCCTGACACTAACCTGGGTAACCTGCGCGAATGTCTTGCGATTTCGTCGAAGTTATGATGGTAAGACTTTTGGGGGGGGGCGAACACCGAGACGCGAAATCCCAACAGTACTTAACTAAGGTTTAAGAAACTTTACTCTCGGTGCTAACTTGGGTAAGCTTTCAAGGTTATTTCGCGACTTCACGCATCGGGGCTTAGAAACAGTGTGACTTGTAACTCCCGAAACGCGATATCCTGAGGTAAAGAAAAGTGAAAAAGCTCGTTCAACGGTTAAATGGAAATGGCAGTAGGAGTACAACGACCATCGCCACTTTGCATATCGGGACTACTAAGATTTTCAATGGGTAAAGGTCACGAAGTAAAAGACAACTTAAATGATCAACCTTTGATTGTAAGAATTACACTTAAACTAGTCGAAAAAGGCGGCTCCAATAGGACCAATTTTGCAAAGAATATAACACATACCCAACACTCTCTTGAAAGCTAATTTTGTGAAACTTCATAATATACTTAGGCTTTAGGAAGTTACAATTTTGGAAGTGATTTCACCTATTGAATATCCATAGTTTCATGTTAATGGTGGGTGTTATAACAATATGATATGAAGGCTCATCACTCCACTAGATATTTTGGAGACAAAGAATCGACAATTGGTATTCGAATGAGCAATTGACTAAGGGATCAACTAGATGGACAACTAGGAATTTGAATGGTCGAGCAATTAGAACAAATATCTCAACACATGATCAGATCAAATTAGAAATTGAGGAGTTTTTTTTGCACCCTCACTAATACATGTGGACCTTGTCTTCCTCACTTCGAGGGATTTGATTAAATTTCGGTGCTATATAACATGGCCCTATGGGTCGATCTAAGGACAAGTTGTGTAGTGTATTATGTATGAAAATATTTTGGTTTCTTACACTACTATGTATGTTAAGCTATGCTTGAGTGCAATCATCAAAGGATTCAAAACAATAAGATCACATAAACATTCATATGCAGGAACACAATAATTTACCCTAGAAACCCATATAGGAAAAACATCATCAAGGAGGAGGCTTTCTTTGCTCCAAAAAAAATCATAAATATGGAGATTACAATTCAAGATCAACTATAGATTTGTTGATCCTATGCTAATGACTTAAGGTTATAGGAAAGGTAAGCTATCTTCAATATAATATTAACATGCAAATAGGAAAGTATAGTGTTCATATTGAGATTCTTGTCTGTGGAATTAGAACCAATCATTTAAAACAAATGTCCTCTTCTTAGAGAAGACTCACCCTTGAATTTACTAGTGATTGTATGTTGTAGTATAAAGTATGTCTTATCCTTTGCTATGGAATCTATGCTCTGGTAATGACTTCAAATCTAATAAAGATTCTTATCTCTTGATGCCTAGGGATATATCTCCTTCTCCCCAAGACGTTTGTATTATCAACTCCCAATGCAATAGTGGAAAACTTCTAGCTCAACTCCATGTTCTATAGACCGCAATCAAAGACTCCAATAATTGAACTTTGCAATAATCTGACTTTGAGTCTCTATTTTCAAGTTGATTATTCTTTCTCGCTCTACGTGAAATCCACCTCTATAAAAGGAATTGTCATTTATTTATGAACATTATATTTTTTAACAAATAATGCCAAATCATTTCTTGAATGGAAAATTGATTTATGTTCATGATAACTAAATCGATTCTTCAATTTCCAAATTGGGTGGTATGTCCAAATCATTGCCCATGTTAAAATTGATTTAATGTCAAGACTAATTTCTCCAATGGAATTCAATTTTTTTAATGGTTTCCCATAAATTTATTTACTTCCCAATCAATTTTTAAAAAAGGCCATAATGATATAAAGGCCAAGTCCATTGGCTCTGTAACATCCTCGTTATAACAATGTGTAATTAAATATGATGTACAGTTGTGGGCCTGAATATGTAATTTGTAAACATTGTATATGATCATAATAATAAAATAAATGTGATGTTAGTTGTGGGTGGACACGAATAGAGTAATTGGGGGATAAGTTTCCACAAGAGAGGGGAATCTCTAAGAGAAGGGTCCAAGGGAGAAGAATTATTAACGGGTATTAATTCCAACCCACTTTCCTAAAACTATTACTTTGAGTGAAAATTGTAATTTCCTTTTGAGTGTATGAGAGTCCAATCATTAAACACATGTAAAAGGGTTGGTGGTAAAAGTCACATCCCATAGTTATGAGAGCATGGGGGTTGACCACAACCAATCTTGGGAAATATGAGTCAAGTCTCATGGGTAAAAGAGAAATTTGAGTGGCCATTGTGAGCAGTTTTTGCATGCAGTTTTTGGATCCGAAAGTGAGTGGAGAGAATTGGATCTTGAAGGAAACCATAGTAGGTTTTGTGGGTATCTTGTTGGAGCTCTTGTTGCATGGTAAAGTGGGTTTTTACGCCGGTAGAGAGGGAGATTTATGTGTGAGATATTTCCCTTGAATAGTGGGTTGTTGATCCAGATTTATGAGAGGAACGAAATGAAACCATAGGTTTATAATGTTAACACAGAGACACGGTGAAAAATAACAAATATACAGTAAAACTTGACTTCTATTAAATAATAAATATGCTGAAAAATATAAAATGCAGATTGAAAACAAGCTTGCTAGAATGGTGGCAGCTTATCTCTGAGAACAGATGTGACGGCTATGCTCATTCACAATAAGACAAGTACAATGAGGCTATGAAGTCCTTTTTACAATAAATATGAATTCCAAAACCCTAGACATCCAAAAACCTAACCCTAGGAGATGAAGCGCCAAAAGTCATGTGGGCCCCATTGGGGTAAGTTAGTACATTAACTTCCTGGGGTTGTAAATTTTGCATACGATCTATGTTTAGGGTGCACGATAGCTTTTTGGAAAGGTATTGATGAGGAGATTCATTTATGGGGATTAATAAAATCCTTTGGATGTCATTAAGGTTCCCAATCTTGAAAAAAAATGTTGTTTAGGCCCTCAAACTGGCCCCAGAAGTTAAAAACTGTTAAAAATAGTAAATTGCCAAAATTGCCAAAAAAATGTTTTGAGCCAATTGGAAAAGGTGGGTGGCCACCGATATCCACCTGGATCAATCCTCCTTCCTTAGGAATCAATGGTATCCATTGCATTGAGTTGCCCCATAAGATGAGGAAACTTTTGTTGAATTTGGCCTCGGGTCATCCACCTGCCTTGGCGTAAGAGTTGCCCTGCTTTGACAACCCGATAAAGTTGGATCCTCTATTGGCGAGTGACCTTGACCTGTGTTTCCACAATCTTATCAATGGATTTCAATTCCATGTAGTCAAGGTTGACCTATTTTGGTGTCAATTGTTCTGCTACCTTCGAGGTATCCAATAATGGTGGAAAATAAGGTTGAAGGAGGTCCACATTGAACATTGGGTGCATGCCAAGGAACGGGGGCAGGTTGAGCTCAAAATAATTGTCACCCATAGCCCTTTTAATGGTGTAAGTCCAATAATGAAGTGGAAAAATATTTCGATGAGGCCCTGTAAGGCGTTCTTTCTACAAGTGCAACCAAACTTTGCATCCCACCTGAAACTGGTGTGGCACCCGATGTTGATCATGGCGTTGATTGTACTTGGCATTGGACCTCTGAAAAATATCTTGAACATGTTGGTGGATGTGTTGGATCCGCTCAATGAACTGGATGGCTTTTTCATCTGCATTTGTATCATGTGACGAGTCTTCCTAGATGACTACAAGGGGTAGTGAAACATCCATGGGACCCAATGGTTGAAATCCCAACCCCACTTGAAAGGGGTTGTGGTCGATTGAGATATGTATGGCTCTATTGTCGCTATTTTGAAAATAGGGAATACTCTCATCCCAGGTGCAAGGGTGCTTGAAATTTTACATACGTAGGATGTGCATGATCATCTAGTTGACGACCTCGGTTTGGCCATCCATTTGGGGGTGGAAGGCAATGGACTTGGTGAGCTTGGTGTCCAGATGTGACCAGAGGCTTGACCAAAATGTTTTGAGGAATCGTCTATATCGATATGATATAATGGTTTGTGGGATCCCAAAGTGTACCCACACTCGTTCAAAGAAAATATTGGCAGTGCCCTCCTCCGTGATGCTCTTCTTGCATGCGGCCAAAATCGCCATCTTGGAAAAGCAATCAACAACCACAAAAACACATTCATTTCCCCTCCTGGTGGAAGGGAGTGCCAACATGTAGTCCATTGACATGGATTACAGGGGCCTATTAGGATTAGGAATAGGAGTGTACAAGCCTTGTTTCTTGATGGTTGATTTGGCAATAGCATAGGCATTGCAGGACCAGATATAATTGTTGACATCATGTCAAAGTTACGGTCAGTGGAAATGTCGTTGCAGCACTTCCACTGTCTTTTCCATGCCAAAGTATCCTGCCACTCGACTAGAGTGGTATTCCCAAATAATCTTCACTCGCTCGCTTGATGGAACACAGAGATGGTCCAGATGGAACAACAGGCCATCCTCAATATGGAAATTATTGACAATTGTGTTGGTGCCCAACATCTGGTAAGTGTTGGCGAAGTCGGGATCTGTCTCATAGAGGTGGGGCCACCTGGAGGTCTCATGGACACAAGTGTCTAGCACTATGGTGAGTGTCACAACTGAAGGTCAGCTGAGGAAATCGGTGACTCAGTTGGTATTTCATGTTTTATACTTGATGTTGAGGTGGAATTGCTGCAAATATGTGGACCACTTCTGATGGTCGTCATTTTTCAATCTTCCTTGTGTATGCATGAACTGCAATGGCTTATGATCAGTGTGGATGACAGTCTCCTTCCTGAGAATGAAATGCCTCCACTGGCGTTAGGTGACACTGTTAGTTGACGAGAAGATCACTTTCTTGACAGAGCCATCCGATGGTGTAGGGTTGCGGGTGCGGCATTGTCGGTAGGCCTAACCGCTTGACAATCGATGTTGATATGAGATTCTTATGGATACCACTATCAATGATGAAGTGAAGTGGAGTGCCTTTCACCCACATCTTTGAATTAAAGAGGTGCTCTCCTTCCTCTGGCTCATCAGGTTCACCGGGATGGATCTTGGTGATAGAAACGGTGGCACTGGGTTCCGCATCAATGATCTGTCTCCCCTTCTCTAGTTCTGACTCAATGTTGTAACCCGCATATGATTCAGAGGGTTTTACTCTAGCCACTAATGACTGCTTTGAGTGACAATCAGCAGTGTTATGCCAGGGGCTCTTATGGAAGTTACACCACTTCCCGGTATCTTTCTGTGTCTTCCCATTGTCCTTATTTGTTTGTGGCTTGGAATGGTTCTCGTGATTTTTCCCATATTTTCTCTATCCTTTGTTCTGCGGGTTAGGGTTTCCCTTTCCCTGCTTCTATTGTGAGGGGTTCCCAGACCTAAACTACCACATTTTTTGTTTAATCTTCTACTCGATTTTGACGGCATATCGATAGGTCGTGCCCAAGGACGAGATGTCCAAAAACTCCATTTATTTATGGATGTATCTATCCAGACTTTCATGGTACTTGAGCACCATATGTCGCTTATAATATTTGATACCAAGATTGGTGCACAAGGTATTGAAGACATTGGTGAACGCTGGGATTGTTTGGTCTCTTTCTTGTCCCAATGTGGTCCATCTTGTATACAAGTCGTCATCACTTCAAATAGGGTAGTACTGTTCCTTAATAACATCCCTGAAGAAATCCCAAGTGGGTGCAAATGAAAATATTTTGGATCTTTCTATTTCATTTTTCTCACAGAAAGTCTCCCGCCAATCTTTGACATGGGGGATAGCCTTGTGGAGCGCAAATATAATCTTTTCTCTATTGAAAAAGTTGTGGACAGAAAAATACCCTTCTATAAGTTTTAACCATTTATCTACGACATTATCATATATTTAACCTTCAAATATAGGAATATAAAAATTGATTTGTACCTTGAAGGAGGTGGCACTTCCACTTGAGGTGGATGTGTCTCTCTTCGGCAACCATCGAAGGATTTTTGCGAAGTTGTCCATCATCTCATTCCTCTGTCATTCAAGGGATTCCTCAAGAAACATTTTGAAAGGATATCATGTCTCGTCGTCTTTATTTTCACCAACCATGGGCGGTTTCTTGGGCGGGTGAGAGAATTTTTCCTCAAGAGAAACAAGCTCGAGACCCAACTCTCTATACCTTGACCACACCGGGGACATGCATCAAAAAAATGACAAGGAGTCGACCATTTTGATACCACTGATACGGATTTATGAGTGGAACAAAATGAAACAACATATTTATAATGTTAACACAGAGACACAGTGAACAATAACAGAGATACAGTAAAACTTGACTTCTATTAAATAAGAAATATGCTAAGACTGTAAAATGTAGATTGAAAACAAGCTTGCTAGAATGGTGGCAGATTATCTCTGAGAAGAGATGAGATGGCTACACTCATTCACAAGAAGATAAGTACAATGAGGCTCTAAAGGCCTTTTTATAATAAATATGAATGCCAAAATCCTAGAAATCCAAAAACCTAACCCTAGGAGATGAAGTGCCAAAAGTCATGTGGGCCCCCGTTGGGGTAAGTTAGTTAATTAACTTCATGAGCTCATAAATTTTGCATATGATCTTCGTTTAGGGTGCACGATGGCTCGTTGGAAATATATTGACGAGGAGATTCATTTAGGGAGCTCGATGAGAGATTTTAGCTATCATTGAGGTTCTCAAGTGTGAAAAAACGTCATCTAGGCCCTCAAACTGGCCCCAAAAGTTAAAAACTGCTAAAAATAGTAATATTCCAGAAAATTGTTTTGAGCCAATTGGAAAAGGTGGGTTTCCACCGATATCCACCTGGATCAGTTTTTTTGTTAATTTTTTCTTTGGCATATAGCTTCCCTGGAGTCCCCAACATTAGATATTCCTAGCTAACCTTGTGATGGAGCCCTAGAGGGGAGTGGGAAGGCCTAAGGGACTATGTGCAGTGAAGGGGCATCCCAATTCCTTGGGTTGCACAGGTTGAGGGGAAGAGAGATGGAGGATGGGGATAGTTGTAAGAAAACTAGTTTGTTGTGGGAGTGAATTGGGTTGTGAGTGACACCCTCTTTTGTGGAATCATAGCCCTAACCCGAGGGTGATTTTGTGTTGATATTTGGAGCAACAAATCTACGGTTGGGAGGAAATTATATCCCCTACAGTCAGTTTCTCATTTTTTGTTAAAAGATGAGTGTTTTTATCTATGTTTATCAATTTTATTCATGCGTTTTTATTGATGTGTATGCACTTTGATTTTTAAGAAAATATATGTTGTGGTGTATGAATATAAGTTGTTGAAATCATGTTTTAGAAATGTTATAGATGCATTTAGTTTTATTGGTATCAGAAAAAAAAATTATGGGTTATGTAGTGGGGACAATATAAGGTGGTATCAAATCTCTGGTTACAACACTAGGATTGTATGGGTCTGCTATAGTAAGCAAAACTTAAATCTATGTGTAGATTTTGGTAAAAGTTCATTTTTCCCAACCAGGTGAATTTGGGGTCAAAGCCTAAATTCAATTTTTTTGTGTTATTGTTGTTATATGGGAGTCGATTTAACCACTCACTGGTTAAAATTTGGCTCATATGGCCAAGTCGGGAATTTTCGCAACAGTCGTGATAATCGCGAGCCTGAAAAATCGACTAAGTATCAAAAATGTCAGATTCGTTGATATAGTGTGTATCGATGAAGAATGAAGATCTTCGTCGTTACATTGGCGAGGGAAGAAATTTGAAAATCACAAAAAATGAGGAAAAAGAGTTTCGAAGAAGAAAGTGGAGTCTTTGTCAAAACATCGGCTAGAAAAGAAAATTATTCTCCAAAACATCGATGAGAAAAGAGAATTTCTTGTCGATTCATCGGTGAGAAAAGTGGATTTTTCGTCGATACATTGGCAAAAAATAATCATCTTTGTCAACAATAAAGATGTATTTTTTATCGGTGAGAAAAGTGGATTTTTGGCCAAAACATTGGGGGAAAAGATAAGATTGTGTCATCGATATGTCAGAGACAAGAAGTGTTCTCATCGTCAAAACATCGACGGAAGACAATATTTTTTGGCCGAAACGTCAGCAAAATTCCAACAAAAATAGATTTTCATCATCGAAATGTCGATGAAAGATAGAGTTTTGGTGCCGACAAAAGATAGAGATTTGTCACCAAAAATATAGGTTTTTGTCATCGAAACATCGACAGAAAATAGATTTGTTCGTTGATACATTGTGTATCGGGGAAGAATGCACATATTTCACTGATACACTGGCGAACAAGATAGGATTTTGCGACCGATACATCGATGGAAAATGGGCTTTTGAGGCCGATACATCACCAAAGGAAAGAGATGATGATCACCAATAAAGAAGAAAGAGAATAATAAATAAGGAAATAAGGAAAAAAAATAAGAGGAAGAAAGGGATAAAGAGAGAAGATAAAGAGGAGAGAAGAGAAAAGAGGAGGAAAAGGGAAGGAGAAAACTAGAAATTTAAAAAAAAGGTTTGGAGCCCAAAACTTGTTTTGGGCATAACATGAGAATTTTAACTCTGAATCAAATGAAATTTTGGATGTGTGTCTGCAGTGATGAGGGCTACAAGAATGCCAGTGAATCCCACTAGCTAATTTTTTTCCATTTTCTGAAAAACACAAAATAGTGACTTCTAAAGATCTAGGTCGTGCTCAGTAACTGGGGCCCAGATAAAGGTGAAATTATAATAGATAGCTCAAAAAAAATCTATGAAGATACCCATTTGGACCTCTAGAAAAATTCAAAGGGGTTTGGAGTGGAAATATTGAAATAGGGAAAAGTCCACTATTTTTTGGCACATTATGGGGATTTTTGAAAACTTCAGAGGAAGAAGAGGGACCCCATATCACGTATCTAGAAAATTTTATTTATTCGACTTTTTATCTACTCATTAATACAGAAAATGTTTTCTTGAGGGAATTTTTTCCAGTTTTTCTCTAGTTGGGAGATAGCCATTTTTGGTCTAAAATTTTAAGTTTAGAGGAAGAGAAAAAGGGACAAATTGGAAAATCTAGATTGATGCAGAATTCAAATGGAGTTTCAGATCCTAAATCTGAAAGTCGTTGTGTAATAAAAATCATGAGTACTATCAGTGCTCAATATAAACAGTTTCCTGGTTCTCGCCATATTTTCTTGTACAAAAGGAAAAAGTTATCCCTTGATATTTTTGGTACCAATGAAACAAGTGCAAAAAGGGGTGAAATTGTTGATTTCAAAAAACCATAACTTTCAACTCATAAATCAGATTGAGGCATGGGTAAAACCATCAGAAATATAATTCATAAGGGAATATGTTTGAAAGTTCATAGTTTTTATTTGTTTAGAAATGTTCCTTCAAAAAATCCAAGGAAAATGGCTATGTAGATTAAATTAATGACAATTGTATAATATGCTTAACTCTAACAAATAATTGTCGCATGCACATTCCTTGCATACTTAGAGGTATAAGCCATATATTTGGTCACTATATGAGGAATGGAGATATGGAGGATGCCCAAGGATATTACAGTCATGAGGAGGAGGTCAAAGGTTTACATGTCAGCATGGAAAATGTGGAGACAAAGTCCAATGGGCATAGAAGCAGGGTGGAGCCGGTATAGATGGTTGAGAATATGAGAAGCTTGCAGCTGTAAGTGCAAATATATAGAGTAGATAATGAAAGGATGATAATATTTCAAGAGGATATGCTATAGAGTTTGAACATGTTGCAGAAACACATCTATAAAGATTCTAGCACAAGGCAATCATCCAAGTCAAGGCAAGTAGCAACATCCAGGTCTCATGACCATGGGGGATATAGGAAATCAAGGAGTGTTAGTAGACATCATAATCACTCATTATGACACTCTACTAGAAGGGAACATGTGCATTCAAGGTCAAAAATCAGACCCAGTGTATCCCCTTTCAGAAATCAAAGAAGGAGGCCGGAGTAAAATATTTTGCAAGGAGATCTTAGGAAAATAAAATCATCGTCATTCAATGGAGAGAATAGGATAGGAGAAGATGTTGAATTCTGGTTATTAGGCATGAGAAAATATTTTCAGTTGCATGATTATCCATCACATGTAGAATCCAGGATTGTAGTCTACCATCTTCGAAGAAAACCATTCGTGTGGTGGGATCAGCTCAAGCAATTCAAGCATATTGATGAAAAGGGAATTTTCTGGAATTGATTCAAGAGATATTTCTAGAAGTAGTACTTTTCAAGTAATTATTATGAAAAGAAGATGAAGGAGTTATTTGAAATCAATCTTGGGAGCATGATAATGGATGAGTATGAAAGGAGGTTCTTTGATTTGCTAAAGTGTGTTAACTTCATAAAATATGAGAAGGTCAAAATCCAAATATTTCTAAGTGGGTTACCCTCCTTCTACAATGAAAAAATACAATATGATCACCCAAAGACTTTGGAGGAGGCCATAAGGAGAGAAAAGCATCTTTATGAGAAGAGCAGAGGGAGGCCTACTTTCCAAAAGGCTTGGGATGACAAAAATAAAGGAATGATGGATGAGAGAAAGAAAGGGTTCAAGCCACCTTTCATTAGGATCAACTCTCAAGCATATCAACAAGGACAGATAGCATGGGGTGAGCATAAAATGATAGATTCCTTGGGGAAAAGTCAAATGCATCATCCTATAAAGTGTTGGGGATGTGAATGAGACCACTTGTATAAGGATTTTCCTCACAAGGGTTGAGATAGGATAAGGACTATGCACAACATTCAGGAAGTTGATATAGTAGACAACGTGGGCAGGAGCATGCCAAGGATTTATGGAGCCTTGGACAATAAACAAGCATACTACCAATATCACATGATTTAGGTAGAAGGTAAGATTGATAACCGGACCATAGCTATTTTGGTTGATTCTAGAGCTAGTCATAGTTATATAGATCCAAAAATAGTTGAAAGGTTTAAATTGAAGAGATGTTAACATGAAAATTCTTGGTTGGTTCAAATAGCCACTGGAACCAAGAGGAAAAACAATGAACATGTCAAGGATTATTCAGTCAACATAAATGGAGTTAACACTAAGAGTTACACACCTAAGTGTCGCACTACCAAGTGTCATACTTAAGTGTCGCAATTGTTATACACCTAAGTGTCACACTACCAAATGTCACACCCAAGTGTCACACTTTACCAATTGTCATACTTAAGTGTCACAACTTGATCACCATGAAGAATTTTTTGTCATGACCCCTAGACAAGTTGTAAGGGAAACCTATCAGTTGGAGGTCGAAATACTACCTTTTCCCTTGAGATTTTGGCCTTGTTTGAGCTTCATCGCCCCCCTACCCATATTAAAGGAGGGATAAACCATGATCATCGCTCCCCAAAAGTGTATTAGGGAGAGTTAATCTCTTGTTCATCGCCCCGTGCATAGTTATGGGGGGGTGATGAAGTTGTTGCAACCATCATGAATTTTTTTGTGAGGTTGTCTCTGAGAGTTTGCACTTGGTTAAGGGATTGGTTCGAGTTATCTCCTACTCAAGGCAAGTTCAATCATTTTAGTTCAGAAAAATCCTCTTTTGACCACATCCTCTCCTCAAAAATATCCTATGTTTGTGATGCTTCCAAGCCTATATAATGAATTCCATGCTTGAGTGAAAAGGGGAAGAGAATTGAGAGCATCATGCTTATGATTGTGTGAGATCCAAGGGGCTGGAAAGGAGAGCTTGGAGGAGTTGTTGCAACATCGAGACTGAGATTTTGAGTGCTTCATTATTATTTTCTTTCCATTAATACATAACTTGGTTGTTGTATGTATGGGCTGACCCAGGTTCTACATTAGTTCTCCAACAAAACCTTATTCATCATCGGCCCTTCTAGTAAACCAAAAGGCTACACCGCGCACAGAGTGCACAACACAGTCTCACCCGAGATGGATTATGGGTGAATGCAGGTCATAGATGTATGCAGTCATGGAAGGGATTGGGGACGTTCTACTTCTTCTATCTTAGCATGCATTACATCATATACTTCATTATACCATCATATTAAGCTAACAGTTATTTCATTCTACATTATCAGCACTACACACTACAAAATACTATTCTAGCCATTCATCATTCATTCATAATTGCATAAACAATAGAACATCATTCAACACATCAAAACACATGATTTTACCATGTTTCACCCCCCCTTGGGATATGTCCACAAATATATTTTTCTTTATTTCTTATTCTTCATCAAATAGCGTTGCAAAAATTACATCATAGGTTTATGAATGGTAAGGTTGATCGGCATTGCACCAAGATATATAGCTTGCAACCTGACCCTCAATTACATCTCAACATTGACTCCATCTGAGCTCCGCAGCTCTCAACAAAAAAAAAAAAATTGACTCAGTCTCAAAAAGATGCTCAAAGTACTTCACTCATACAAATTGATACTCAAAATTATCTGCTCTATTTTCATCATGCATCCTCTATTTATATTACAAAATTGGGTAAAAACCCTTGCATCATGATTCAAAACGCTAATTCTAAGTGGAATCCACTTGTCCACACTCTAACTACCCTACACATGGTTGGTCTTCGATCCAACCATTCCTTTCTTTGACTATGCACTGATCTTCCTTATTTCTTGGCACGTTTCTTCCTTTACCCTTTGTCGCACTGCTTTTCCTTCTTTTTTGGTGTGATTTGCCTCCTTTGGTCCATTTCGTAGCTCTTAGCATCGTTTACTGGGTTGAACCCCAAAACTTCCTTCTCCAACAAGCCCCCAACAATAACTTGTGGCTTGTCCCAAGCCACTCAGGCAGTGTGTGCCTCATGTACATATTTCTCCAATGCCTGCAACTTCTTTATGAGTGCATCTACTTGTGTCTTGGCATGCACACTCTTTTTTTCTAGGGCCAACACCACCTGCATTGCTATGTTATCCTCCAACACTTTTATGCTTTATGAGTGTGCATGTTCCAGTCTTCCTTTCTCTATTTCCAAATTTTCTATCATCTTCTCTGCTTGCTCCTGCATGGGCTCCAGCTGAGATTGTCTTATCTTTCTTTCCCCTTGGATTGTCTTCAAATCTGCTTGGAAATTTTTTATTTCCTGCACATTTTTTAGCCTGTCTGAAATGCTCATCGTATTTTGTCTCTGCTTCAAACCCTAGACTAAGACATTCAATTTTTCTTCCCTCTAGTCCAACTATTGGATCCCTTTGTATTCTTCCAGTCTTGTCTAGATCTGTGCAACCCTTTCGTAGATCTTTGATTCTTATTTTACCTCCAACGCAATTATGTCTGTATGTTTTGTTGCCTCTTGCTTCCTATCTGATCGGAATTTTGGAGTGGTTGGTGTCAACTTCCCAACCAATTCTATTATCTATTTTTTATACCCATCCATCATCTGTGTTATCCTCTTGATCTTTTCTTTTGAACTGATTTCTCCTATGAGTGCATTGTCTGGGATCATTTGGAAGACTTCCTCAAGTCTTTGCTCCAATTTATTTTTGCATTGTTTCTCTTCTTCACGTTCAATCTGCACTTCTTTGAGGATTGTTTCTAGCACCTCCTTCTCTTCCTTGACTATATCCAAGTGTGTCGCATCTTTCCTAGCTCTCAATTGTACTTCTTGTGCAATGCTCATCTGCAACTTATTTAGCGCTTTTGTTGGTATCTTATCCAATACCAATTCCATTTGTTCCATGTCCTTGACATATTTATGTGACATGTCTTCATCCATTTTCATCATGTCTTTAGTAATGCTAAAGTTTTCACTTGCTATTGTCGTTATCTATACTGTCTCCTCCTCACTCTATGTTGTCATGTCATGTTCTTGTGATGTTTGTTGTTGTTGTGTGTATTTTTTGTGCTGCCCCTTGGTGAATTGTATCTTCTCCAAGACTTAATTGACCTCTACCAGCTCTTGCACTATCTTCTCTCTCTTTTTTTCTGCATATTCATATTCCTCTATGGTGTGGTCATGTACTCTTTCTGTGACTAATTTTGAATCATCTTCTATTATTGTATACTGGCGGGCCTCCTTATTTAAGTGTTCTTGTTGCTACACTCCCCCATGTTTGCTTTGTGTGCATTGTTTCTTTTCTTGTATTCCCTGCTAGGGTACTCTTCTTCTATGAGGAGCTCGCTTTTGATGGTTGCTTATATTTTTTTGGCTCCACTAGAACCATCCATTCCTCCTTATAGTTTTTCATTTCCCATTTCACTTCCTTTGTTGTGATGCAGTATCTCATCTACAACCACTCTTTCTCTAGGTCCCTTTTTCCTTGGATCCACATATTGTTCCTTGATGCTTTAAAGTTGGCTATCTTCTTCTATTCCTCTACTACCTCATGTGGGATCCTCCAAGTTTCGGCCACATTTTCCTCTATTTCTTCTAAATATGTCGCAAATATGTTGGATTTTGTCTATCTTTCCTTTGTGATAGTTGTGTGCCAGAATGGTATGTACCATGTTGCATGGCATTTTCCAAGTCTCTGACAGAGTGTGTTGTATTTGGGGTGTTTCCATCCCTACAAATAAATTAGTATGAGTAACCAATAATAGTGGAACTCTATGCCTAAGTCC
Source organism: Picea glauca (assembly GCA_000966675.3). NCBI lineage: Eukaryota > Viridiplantae > Streptophyta > Pinopsida > Pinales > Pinaceae > Picea > Picea glauca. The sequence goes on along the minus strand of JZKD02S0299355.1, from coordinate 196,845 downwards.
TGAGCATATTTGCAATCATCTAGAAATAGATTTAACAAGTATGGACTCTGGCTAAATACAATCTCTTTTGTCCACTGCACAGCTGCTGCTATCACCCTTGCTGGTGCTTCTTCTTTACGACACTTCCTTAGAAGTTTACATGCCATAATCTTTGTCACTAATATCGTCTTGGGTTCACTGATTCTGTTTATAATTATCCCCTTGGATCCTCTCTCTATTCCATAGGTTTGCTTCATTTCCTCTGCCAAGGATTTCTCTTTGGTCTTGTCACCCAGATATTGTGCAGGTTGCTCACCATCTGTGGGAAGACCTTTTATTTTGGAAATTAGCTCGACATCAATTGAGACTGGTCTGTCCAGCCATAGAATTCTTATGTGCATTACTTCCAGTAATTGTTTTACGCATTTATATACGTCCTTACCCCTTCCAAAATGTGGGATATCTAGCAGGTTCATTATGCATGTGTTATATAAACATGTTATCCATTGCTTGGGTTCTAGTATCGGTACTCTTTTCGCATTGACCCGTCTTCTCTCCATGTATAGTTGTTGCTCAAATTCTGGAAACTTGTCTCTATATTTTACATCGTGGTCCACATAGTGCAGTTTATATATGCATCCTAGCAAATCTGGTAAAAATATGTACTCATTTTGGTATGTGCGGTAACACAAGGATTACATGTAGTTGCTTGCATGGTGACCTCTGGAATTTTTGTTTTTCTTTCCCCTTTGTTGGTGCCCTTGAGGGCCCTGCCTCCTGGTGAATTTTATCTTCTACACCATACTCATGTTGCTTCGTGCTCTCTTCTACTTGTACTTGCTCCTGTTGTGTTGGCTTTCCACCAGATTGAACCCTCAGCTCATCGAACTCAATTATTTCCTCATCTACTTCATATGTTGGTTGGATTGTTTCCACGTTGGTTTGCTTCATCGAGTTTTTCTCCTCTTGCATGTTATGTGGTTCAATATACATTTTTTCTGTCGCAGGGGTTGGCTCCTACTCCTCCACCACTATAGGGCACACTAGTTCAATGATCGGGGAAGGGATGGCATCCACATTCACCACTCTCTCTGGTTGTGTAGGGTTTTTGGCTTCCATCATTGGCTCTTGCGGCGACCTTGCGAGGCTACTTGTTTTCCTCATTTTCCTTCTAGGAGCTTTGACCTTTGGTGGTGACATTGTGCTTAAATTTGTGTGGGTTTGCTCAGAAATCTCACTGACTACCTTCTAAATTGCATGTTTTCTCTTAGCTTCTTACTCCTTATATTTGTGTTTGCTCGAAGTCACAATGTGGCTTGTCGGACATGATTTTGTCTTCTATAGTGTTGTCATAAATGCTCCAAATCTTATCAGGCATGATTCCTCCATTATCATAAATTTTCATTTCACGCCTCATTTTTTTGACGGCCTGTTTTTCTTTTCGCGACTATTTCATTTTTATGGTGCGCAGTATTTTTCCACTGTCATATTTCTCTCGTGCACTAGAATTTCCTTTTTTCATAGTTGTGTTGCGTGAAGTATTTCACTTCTTGTCACACTAGTCTATTGCATGTTGTGCATTGTCATTCTCAACTGTCTATCTTTCGCTTATTCCTCTAACTACTTATTTTTGTCTTTTTCTCATTTTCTTCTTTTTTCTTCTTTTCCTTCTTTTTCTATTTTTTCCTTTTCTTTTTCTTCTTTTACTTCCTACTATATACATTATGTACAATTCTACTTTTTGTGTTGTGATTACTGAGGATTGGTAGGTTGAATGTCCCTATACAGTTTCAATCGACTACCATTCACAATTACTTGAATTTCCTTTTCTGCTAAGTCCTTCAGTTGCACAACACCTCCATCTGTGACAAACTTTATCTCATATGGCCCTAGCCAATGCATTCTAAACTTCCCTCAGTGATGAAAGTATTTACTGTCATAGAGGAGAACAGATCTCCTATTTTGAATTTCTTCTTTTTAATATGTCTGTCATGTCATGCTTTATCCTTCTCCTTCTATACCTCCTGATGGAATCCAGCTATAACTTTCTCTTCTTCTAATTCCATGAGTTGAGCTAATATTTCTTGTGTTGTGTCTATTTATGCCATGTTAGTAATTGTTGCAATGAACAAATTTGGTATCAAATGATCTAAAGGAACTATTTCTTCATGTCCATACACAAACCTAAAAGGTGTTTTCCCAGTTAGCTTCTTGCATGTAGTTATGTAAGCCCATAACACTGTTGGTACCTTCAAGTCCCAGACATCCCTGTTTACATTACAAATATTTGTCAAGGAATTCTCCAATATTTTTTTGAATGCTTCTACTATCCCATTCACCTAAGGATTATAAGGAGTGCTCTTCTCATCATCTATCTCAAATTCTTCTAGCATTGCCTAGATTGTATTGTTGATAAAGTGAGTCCCTTGATCACTCATCAATATTATTGTAAATCCAAACCTTGTAACTAAATGTTCAAATAAAAAGTGTGTTGTACTCTCTGCACTGCAATCCTTTACTGGTGTTGCCTCAGCCTATATTTTCAAGTATTTTGTCATTGTAATAATATATCTCGCTCATGATATTCTTGTTGGTGGATTAATTGGACCTACAAAATCTATTGCCCACTTATCAAACACTTTCAAAGTTACTTGAGGTCTCATTGGCATCTCATCCCTCCTGGATGGCTTTCCAACTCTCTGACAGACATCACAATTTTGAAAGTACTCCTTTGAATCCTTGTGAACCGTTGTCCACCATAATCCTACACACAATACCTTCTACGCAGTGGCTTTCGTTGCATAGTGTCCTCCAACAATCTCTTCATGTGATTCTACAAAAATGATAGGCATTTCATGATCCATAACACATCTCCTCAAGATGTTATCTGCTCCAAGGTTTTATAAATGACCTATAATCAATTGGTAGTCTACAACTATAACCACCAAATTTTTCTTCTGCGCAGTAGTAAATTATCTTGGTGCACATCCTGTACTCAAAAACTAAATAATGTTAGCAAAATACTCATCAACTATCTGTACTCAAAACAATTGTGCATATGGGAAGTTTTCTTCCAAGTTATTGGGTTCTTCTCCATTAGTTATCCTGGATAAGTGATCTGGTCCTGCATTCAATCTTCTAGGCTTCACCACAACTTCAAAGTCAAATTCTTGGAACAAAAGTAGTCATCTGCAAATTCTCCCCCCCAACACTGGCTTATTAACTAAATATCTAAGAGTAGAATGATATGTAAACATCTTGAACTATTTCCCTAACAATTAATGTATGTATTTCTACAATGCATACATCATAGCTAATCCTTCCCTTTCTATCGTAGTGTAGTTATGTTTTGAATCTGATAACTTCCTGCTTGTAAATGCTATAGGGCGATCTATATCACCTTCTTCTAGTTGTGTCAATACTACTTCTAATACTATTGCAGATCCATCCACTTGCACATGAAATTTAGTTTCCCAATTTGACAACACTAAAATTGGCGTAGTTACCATATTCTATTTCAAAATATCCAAACTCTACTAGGACTCTTCATTCCAATGATATTTAGTGTCCTTCTTCAGCAACTTCTCCATCAGCGTAGTAATCTGTGTATATCCCCTTATGAAATTCTTGTAATATATTGTATTACCAAGTGTACTCTTCAACTAGCGCACTGACTTCGGTGGTGGTAAATTCACTATGAAAACAATTTTAGCGGGATCAACCAGCATACCCTATTTACACACAACACGCCCTAACAAAATACCAAAAGGTGCGTTGAAAACACATTTCTTAATATTTAATGAAATATGACATTTTATACACCTGTCTAACATCAATCGTAATACTTCCACATGATCCTTCAATAGACTAAACATTATCCAATCATCCAAGTAAACCTCCAAAAAATTGTGAATAAAGTCCTTAAAGGTAGATACTACTACCCTTGAAAAAATTGTTGGTGCATTCTTCAACCCAAAGGGCATAACTATATACTGGAATGATCCCCATTCTCCAGCAAATGTTGTCTTATGTCTATCTTCTGGTGCTATCCTAATCTGATGATATCCTGAAAACCCATATGTAAAGGAATAAGCTTCTTGACCTCCTACATTCTCCAAAACTTCATCTGTAAATGGGGTAGCAAAAGGATCATGTAGACCAGCATCATTCAATTTTCTCAAATCTACACAAATCTTTATTCCTACTTGCTTATTTTCCTACACCACCATAAGACTGATCCATTTTGATTCTTCCACAAGTTCTATGACACCAGCCTCTAACATCTTGTCAATTTATGCCTTCACCTTCTTCTTATATATTGGATTTAACATGTAAGGTCTTTGTCTTATAGGTTTGGCTTCCGGCTTCAAGGGGATCTTCATCTCTCCTAGTTCTCCTTTTAATCCATGCTTCTCTGAAAATGTCGTTGGAAACAAGTCACAGTATCCATGTAGTAACTCTGTGATTCTTTCTACTGTCTGATTATCCCAATAGTCTCCAATGCTTGCAATATTTGGGTTTTCTGCAATTCCAATCTTTACCTTCTTGATCTTTAATGGTGTAGCATAATCTTTTGAATCTAGCTTTGGACCTTCTACTTCCCTTTCTCCTTCAACTTCTAGGATTTGGATATTGTACGGATTTCCATCCGTTGTATATTCTTCTTATGTGACATGATAACAATGTAGCAACTATCGAACTGTGTGTTTCCTCTTATTCAGATATGTTGGGACTATTTCAAATTCTGGTTCTTCAAATATCATGTCTCTTACCACCTTCATCATTGTATCTATCTCTAGACTTCCATGGTCAAAGGTGAATGTAACCACAAAATTATGTTGTATTTCCTCCCAATTTGCAGTTTCTTGGTGTCTTTCTTGTTATGTGTACCAATTATTTGGAATGTCTTCTAATGTGTGAATAAAATGGTGTGGCCATTCTTCTTTTGGTACTAATATCCATTGAACCATGCACATATCTACATGTTCTTTGGGTTGTCCAAATCCATCATATTTCTCCAAAACTTTGTTCTCCTGCTCTGTGCCAAATCTAATGTGCAGTAACCTTTTGCATTGAAACAATTTATTGATATTCTCTTTATGTCTACCCCACCAATGGGCAGGTGTAGATTTCAAAGCAATATATAATATTGGCAATCTCTAATTTTCTATTACTTCTAATTCAAACTTCATTAAAAATTCTTCTAATTCATTCAAACCATAAAAAGTAGGAGGCTCTCTTACCTCTGAACCAATCCATATTATCATGTGTGTCATTCGGTCACATCTTCTGGTGGATAATTCATGTAGTCATTGTTGCCAGTTCTCCAGTCATCTATCGGAGTTTGAAGCACAAGAACTAATACTCTTCCTACTCATCATTCCATCTGTAGTTGGGTTGATGTAATCATATTCGCATGGGATAGTTATGTACAATTGATTTACATATTCTATAATAAAATTGTTTGTTGCACGTTCCACATACCATCCTCCTTCTGAGGGATCCAAAGGCACAATAACTTTGTATTCTCCTAACTCAAATATCATCTTCCTTTTCTTCAATTTGATAATAGTTTGATTATCAAAAGCCCAATCCAAACCCAACAATATTGGATATGGTGAAGTATTATCTATTATGTCAATGACCTCAAAGTCTTCCATGGTGCGCACACTATCTAGATCTACAGGTATTCCCTTCAATCTACCAATAGGAGCCACTCTATTCTGATTTTCTAACTTCAACTGAATAGGTTAGAATCCCAATTGAGTTTCTACCATAGCTTCCCATGTCTTTTTAGGAAAAACATTGACTTCAGACCCTAAATCTAGTATGATATCACCCATATTGAAATCTCCAATGTTTTCATTCAACATGAATTCCCTACTTGTTCTTCTCTTCTTACAAACTTGATTCACCCTCTTGGGTTCTAATTTCATTTCTTCTCCAGAATTACACTTCTCTAACAAACATTGTAATCTTTGTAAAGAATTTTTGTCATTCAACAACTTCACACAAGACCTCCAAAAAATTCTCAAATTACTTACTTGTTCTGATCGTTGCTCTTTGTTAGTCTGATCACATAATGGAGGCATGTCATACAATGGTATGTCATCTATTGGATTTGTTCCAGAAGTAGACACGATGTTTTCTTTCAAAATCTCATGTCTACCCTCTTTGAATATTTATTTCTCTTTCCGTTGTTATAGAAAGATTTGCCTCACCATTGCTATCTTGCACAGAGGGCCTTTTTCCATTTCCCTATGCAGACTTATCATTCCTTTTTGATAAATCCAGAGCTAAAAATAAACATTTTTCACATATATGCGCCCTATCAGCTATACAACAAGCATATACGCAGGCTGCTCCACTACAGCCCGCATACATCAGGATTTGTGCCAGAAAATAAAAAAATGGAGTTGGGTTTCCATGTCACAACAAAATATCTCTGATCCTTGGCCTTCCATATACTGGAAACGTTTTGAATCAGACCTTCAGTTGCATTTTGAAGGCTATAAGAGCACAATTTTGAGCTATGGAAAAGACGAGAAAGCATTCAACTTTGAGAGCAAAGTTACTATGGATAAATTACCTCATATTGAGTCTACATCCCTTTGTCCCTCAAGTCTGAACACAGTGTTCATCCCCCAAGCTCTTTCCCTATTGTTGAGAGAACCTCATTGTCTCTCTCCTTTGAGCTTGCCTTTGGTGGAGGATTGAAGTGGTGGAGGCCCAGATGGAAGGAACTTGGTTCCTTGGTTTCAAACCGTGTCGACACGGAAGTCTGTAATGTTGACACTTCTGTTGATCAATTATTAATAGAAATACTCCTTTCCTTTCCTATTGGTATCGTGAAAATATATGATTATTATCCATGGGCATGTTTGTAATTTTTATTAATGGATTATTCTATCTAATGTGCTAACCCCTTTACATTATCACTATATACTTCCTTTGCTTGTTTGTTGAGAACTTATTGCAGGTATAAAGCTTTGGGTAGAAGTGCTCAATGGTGGAACATCATCAAACGTTGGATCGAGGTAGGCCTCTTTCTTATCTTGCACATTAGTTTATATAGAATATAATGGAATTGAGTTGATTTCTACAGTCATACCTGTCTGTTGTGGTTTACCCTTGGCCATAGAGATTTTTTCCCTCGTAACAGAAATGGTGACTCCACTGGGGAGATATCTTCCTTCTAAGGGTTGAAGTACTTTTTCTTCTTGCATTGCTCTTTTTCCTTTGTGTTTCTTGTCGTATCACTGCTTGACAGATTCTGTTCACTCTGAGTCTGAGTTTTCATCCTTTTGCCCTTGCTTGGCCTTGTTTTAAATCATGTATGCTCCTTTTTCCTTGACTGTTGTTGGCACAGGGGCAGGCCCAGGGTTCATCTCCAAGAGCGCACCAACAAGCCCTAGCTACTGGCCCTTTCGGAAACACCTTCGAAGTAGATGCAGTCTCACCCAAAGCAGCTATGAGGGGGTTGCAGGATAGATATGTCTACAACCAAGGTAACATCAAGTGGATTTAATACAACAACAACACAAAATGCATCTATCACTTATCAAGCTAGATCTACCCTACATAGTTATAGATCTGATCTAATACAACAATGAAAATAACAATATAACAGTGACAGAGATCAAAGAATCAACCACACACACAACACAAGATGTATGTGGTTCACCCTCTCTCTAGGCCTATGTCCACAGAATTGTGCTTGTGATTTATTAAGATAAAGCATACAGTTCTTGTTTGCGCTCTCAGCTCACAAATCTTCTTTCTTCTTCTCTCTTTCTCTCCCCTTCTTGTGCACCCAGATACAAGACATGACCTTCGCACACAGCCGAATATCTTACAATACTAGAAGGATCTCTCTCTTAGCACTTCCCTCTCTCTATACAATAATATCTCATCACAAAAATGGAGCTAGATCGACAACAATATCCTACCAACCCAAAGTACCAACCCAACCTAGTCCCTTTAGACCTCTATTTATACATTACAATCATTGACCAAAAGTCCTAGGTCGAAACCTAGGTGCCAAATCCCTAGATACCAAAACCCTAGGTGTCTAAAACCCTAGGTCAACTTGACCTGCTTTTTCCGGGCTTCGTCAGCCTATCTTTCCTTCCTTCTCACGCGATGATCTAAAGCATCCAATGGTGGATTTTTCCACTTGTTGAGTTGTCCTCGATCCCTCTTCCTTGCAAATCTATCATCCTCGATATCCTCATCTAATGGCTTGAATTTTTGTACTTCGCTCCATCTTTTCTTCTATTTTTCTCACTTCGACCCAGTGACAGTCACTGTGTCTTTCGCGAAGTTTGATTTTCGCCTTTTCTTCCTTGTTCTTCACTCTCTTCCATAACCAAGGGATAATAGGCCCCCAACACTCACCTGTGACTCGTCTTGAGGCACTTCATATATGATCTCTTTGTTGTGCTTCGACTTTGGACTGTGCAGGGAAGCCTTTGCTTTATGCTCTATGCCTCCTTCTCATCCTTGTGTATATTATCTTTTCTATGTCTGGTACCTAGTTTCAATTGCACCTGGTACCTAGACCCTTTTTTCTTGCTCTTACTGAGGTGTGCGAGGTAGCTGGTTGTCGTAGTACAACTTCAGTCGACTCCCATTTACTAATCCTTCCTTCCATTCTCCCTTCAATGTTTTTAGTTGCACAGCTCCCCCTTCGGTAACATAAGAAATATCATACGTTCTGAGCCAATGCGTTCTGAACTTCCCAGGATGTTTCAGGAACTTACTGTCGTACACCAATACTAAGTCACCTTGCTTGAATGCCTTCTTCTTCATGTGTCTGTCATGATAAGTTGTCTCTCTTTCCTTCTGAACCTATTGTTGGAATCCTGCAATAAATCTGTCTTCTTCCAGTTCAACTAACTATGCAAGCCTCTCTTGAACTACTCCAGTATCATCCATGTGTGTAAAAGCAACAATTCTTGGGCTTGGTACTAAATACTCCATTGGAACAATAGCTTCAAGACCATAAACCAATTTAAAAGGGGTCTGCAGTGTTAATTTCTTGCAAGTGGTTCTATAGGCCCATAGTACTATAGGTACTCTTAAATCCCAATCATCTATGTTCACACTGCATATCTTGTTAATGTTCTCACCAAGATCTTGTTGAATGCTTCAACTGTTCCATTTTCTTATGGATGGTAAGGTGTACTCTTCTGATGGTGGACTGCAAATTCTTCATTCAGGGTTTCGACTGTCTTATTGATGAAGTGTGTGCCTTGATCACTCATAAGGATATTTGGGCATCCAAACCTAGTTATTATGTCATCAAATATAAAATGTGCAGCTATAGTTTCACTACAATCCTTAACTTCTCTAGATTCATCCCATATAGTCAGGTATTATGTTGCAGTAATTATGTACCTTGCTCTTGTGCGCTTCCTTGGTGGGTTTATAGGTCCCACGAAGTTAATGGCCCACTTTTCAAATGATTGTAGGGCCATATGCGGTTCTAATGGAATTTCATCTCTTCAGGATGGTTTTCCAACTCTCTGGCATACATCACAGGCTCTGGCATAATCTGTAGCATCTCTGTGTAAGGTAGGCCACCAAAGTCCAGTTGTCAGAACCTTCTGCACAATTTCTCTCCCTGCGTAATATCCTCCTGTGATGCCTTCAAGAGATTTTGTGAGGATCAGTGGGCGCTTTGTCTTGATAACACATCTTCTTAATATCCCATTGGGTCCCATTTTGTATAGCTGACTGGATATAACTGAAAATTCTGCAGTGCGCACCACTAACTATTTCTTCTGGTGAATTGTGTACTCACTAGGTGCCATTCATGTTGACGGGAATTTGACTATGTCTGCGAAGTGGTCGCCAATCTTTCTAATGGAAAGAAGTTGTGCATATGGTAGTGTATCCTCCAAACTGTTGGGTTCTTCACCATGTTCCAACCTCGACAAGTGGTCAGGGCCCTTGTTCATTCTTCCTGGATTAACTATGATTTCAAAATCATATTCTTGAAATAGTAGAAGCCATCTACATATTCATCCCCCCAACACTGGCCTGTTGACTAGGTACTTTAGCACGGAGTGATATGTTAACATTTTAAAGTGTCCTCCCAACAAGTAGTGGCAGAATTTTTGCAACGCATAAACCATGGCTAGTCCTTCTCTTTCGGTGGTGGTGTAATTAATTTCAGCTATAGATAGCTTCCTGCTAGCAAAATCTAACGGATGGTAAATATCCCCTTCTCCAGGTTGTGCTAATACTACTCCGAATTCAATAGAAGACACATCGACGTGCACATGAAATTCTTTGCTCCAATCTGGAAAAACCAGAATAGGCGCAGTAACCATATTTTGTTCCAGTGTGTCGAATCTCATCTAGCATTCTTTTGTCCAGCTAAACTGATAGTCTTTCTTCAATAGTTTCTCCATCAATGCTATAATTTGGGCATATCCTTTAATGAATTTTTTGTAATAGCCAATATGTCCCAGTGTTGTGCGTAGTTGTTTAACTGAAGTAGGAGGCGGTAAATCAACTATAATTGCAATTTTTGATGGGTCAACCAGTAATCCCTACTTGCATACAATATGTCCTAATAGTACTCCAAATGGTGAGAAGAAGATGCACTTCTTCAGATTTAAACAATTTGACACTGCCTGCATTTATCCAACATTAGCCTTAGACATTCAATATGGTTTTTCAACAAACTAAACACAGTCCAGTCATCAAAATATGCTTCTAAAAATTTATGCAAGAATTCTTTGAAGGCTTCTACCACCACCCTCGAAAATATGGCTAGGAATTCTTCAGTCCAAATGGCATCACTATATATTGGTAGGATCCCCATTCTATGGAAAATGTGGTCTTGTGGCGGTCCTCCTTGGAAATCTAGATCTGATGGTATCCTGAAAATCCATCTATAAAAGAATATACCCCCTGGCCTCCCACATTCTCTAATACTTCATTAGTGAATGGTGTAGGGAAAGTGTCATGCAAACAAGCATCATTCAACTTCCTAATATCTACGCAAATCTTGATCTCTCATGTCTTCTTGTCTTGTACCACCATAGGGATAATCCACTCTGACTCTTCAACAGGTTCTATAATCCCTTCTTCTAGCATTCTGTTGAGCTCAATCTTCACTTTTTCCTTATATTTCGGGTTCCATCTGTAGGATCTTTGCTTGACTAGATTCACACCTAGTTTCAAAGGTATCCTCATCTCTCCCATAGGACCTTTGATACATTTCATATCAGTAAACTTGGTCAGAAACAAGTCCTGATATTCATGCAGCAACTCTGTAATCTTGTCAATGGTAGCAGCATCCAAATAATCTCCGACATTGGCAAGCTTTGGTGTCTCCTCCATCCCAATATTGACTTTTTTAATCCTGATTGGTTGACCAATAAATGGTAGCTCCACTCCTAGTCCTTCCACATCTCTTTGACCTTCTGTGTTAGTGATGTTTACCTTCCTGGGGTCATCATCGTCAGCATTGATGTTGTAGCAATTCTACAATTTTTGGAGAGGCGCAATCCATTCATCCTCTTCTTGCTCCATAGAGAGGCTATATGCTTTCTCGAATACCTCCTTTCTCACAATCTGTAATTCTTGGTCTACTGAAAGATATTCACTTTCAAATAAAAAGGTGGTTACAAAATTCTGAATCATACCTTCCCAGTCTGTAGTGATGAGGCGCAGTTTTGCTTGAAGGTGCCAGTTGATAGGGGTCATATCCAGCGTGTTAATGAATCTGTGCACCCATTGTTATTGAGGTATGTCACTTCAGGCCTCTTCCCAGCTTCGCACATGGTCCTTTGGGAAACTTTGACTGGTATACCTTACTTCGCAACCGACTGCTTGTGCCAAGAACCGTGTTGTCATCAAGGTTCGACATTGTGCTCAGTCTGTAATATTACTTTTGTGTGTCCCCCACCATCTTGTTGGTGTGGCTTTCAGGGCCTCATCCATTTCCAACGGCCTTTGTTGTGTTGGTACATTTTCTTAAAAATATGATAGGAAATCTTCTAAGGGTTCAGACCATCAAAGGTGGGTAAGTTACTTATTGTTGTGTCGATTCAATGGACTTCTCTGGTTAATCTAGCACATCTTCTGGTGGATACTTCATACATCTGGTTCTGCCAATTTTCCAATGCTTTTTCTGAATCTGATGAACACGCATTGTCACTTCACCAAATCAGATTCCCATTGGTTGTAGGTTTGATGTAATCTTGTTGTCTGGCTGTCAGTTTGTATATTTTTTCTAGTGCATATGCGTGGTCTTCTTCTCTGATGGGCTATGTGTATCATTGACCTTCGTTTGGATCTAAAGGTGAGATGAAACTAAGGCCATCCTTTTCAAAATTCATGCCTCTCCTCTTTAAGTCAACAATAGTAGAGTTATCAAAGGCCCAATCAATTACTAACAACACAGGGTAAGGACAACTATTGTCAACTATTTCAATTACCTCAAAATCTGAAAACGTTCTTACACCATCGATGTCCACAGGAACATGCTCCAATCGTCCAAATGGGCTGACATCTTGCTGATTAGACATCCTAAGCCTAATAGGGGAGTAGATCAACTTTGGTTTTCCCATATGTGCCCAAGTTTTCTTTGTCATGACATTGGCCTCCGACCTTAAGTCGACGACTACATAGTCTATCTCATACTCTCCTATTTGAGCATTCAAATGTAATTCATTATTTGTCCTTCTCTTCTTACCAATTTGGTGTACTTCCCTATTCAGTAAGGGGTCTATCTTTCCTAGTTCATATTGTTTGATTAAGTTATGTAGATCTTGCACACCGTTCTTGTCCTAAATTAACTTAATACAAGTGTATAAAAAGTCCATGAGCTTGCTTACCTCTTTTCCTTCTCTTGGCGAAGCAGACTGATCAAATGTGTGAGGCTTTCCATACTCTCCTATTTATGGTTTTGTTTTTTACGAGGAACCTTGATCTGCTTTGAATTCTTGTCTTGCTTCCTCAAATATTAAAGTCTTGGGTCTTCTCTGTGGTCTTTCTAATACGTGAGTCTTCTGCAAGATTTCCTTCAGTCATTGTATCCTCTCTTGTAGCAGTGCCTCCTCTGGTTATCGAAGTGACTCTAGGGTCTCCTCCACGAGGTTCATCATATATCATTTGCACTTGTGGGTTCTACTGAGGTCCTCATTTTTCCTGAAGCTTAGCAAGCAGCATAGAACATTCTTCTATAACATGGTCAAATGAGTTGCAGTAGTTGCAAGTGGTACAAGGTTTCCGACAATCCCTTGCAAGGTGTCTTGGTTGTGTGTAGTTGTAACAAATGATCTTTCCTCGGCCTCAACTCATTCCTCCTTCTCATTCTCTTCCTTTGAATCCACCATGAGGATTGAATTTTCCTCTCCCAAGAGAGTTATACTGCGTAGCATTTCCCTCTTATTGTACTTCACCTTGGATCTTATATATGTCTCTTGACCTTTCGTGCATGAGATCATAAGCCCTACAATCTCTATAATCATGTCCTACAGACTTACAGAATGTATATTTTAAATTTGTAGGTGTTTGGACATAGTTCTGCATGTAATTTCACTCACCTGTGCGGTGCATATTTCTGCATACTTCGCACTAGGGCAGGTTGACTTCCTTCAAGGGGCTTGGTGCTCCTAAGGCCAAATATTCATGGAATAAAGAATAGTGTTCCTTATCATGGCCTTATGATCTACATATTACACACAAGATATTGTCTCATTTGTCCTTCCCCTTGTCCTTCTTCATATCCTCGACCTGCAGAGACAAACGATTCAGTTGGCTCAAGATCTGGCTCATACCTGAGATGGATTCTCCCATAGGGGTTGATTCAAGTTTCATAGTGATCTCCAACGCCTCAGCCCGCGAAGCGATCTTCTGTTGCATCAGAGGAACTCTGATGTGTGGTAACAATGAAGCGATGAACCATTATTTATTTTGTTCATCTGGGATCTAAAAAATTAATCGGTCTGTTAAGGTTTTGAATCTTTGATAGAACTCCCATACCGGTTCGGCTAATTTCTGCTTGATCTCCTTCAGTTCTGTAATACATTGAGATTTTGAATTAGGTTTCTTGAACTCTACATTCAAGGCATTCTTGATATCTCCCAGTGCCTTAGGCTACGCAAGTCCTTGGACAAGCTTCATGTACCAACTCAGTGCGCGATCCCTTAGGGTAGTGCTGAACTAAGTTGCTTTAACAGCTTCATCGGTGACATTTTTAATATTCCATACGGCTTCGCACAGAAACCAATGTTGATCAGGATCTTCATATTCATCTCCCCTAAAGATAGGTAGCCTCATCTCATATTCCATAGATATTCCTAGGGTTCCTGACTGAATATGTGGTGGGCTACTATGGACAGTGCTCTAGACGCTCTGGTGACTAGGATTACTTCGGTTGCTTACTACTGAATCAACAGGAAGTATAACAGTACTTACTTCGATGGTCTACGCAGTGTCTGAGGTTTCAATTTCTCTTCTTAGAAGCTCTTTAGTTTGTCCTTCCTTTGTTTCGATGGGTTCTAGGTATTCTTCATCCATTAGATGTGCTTCCTATCCATTGTAGAAACCCTCTTCCCCGTAGTTTTGCTTAAACAAGTTCTCAAGGTGAACCCCTCTGAATACTCTTCCACTGTGTGTATGTTCAGCTTCTTTGTCATTATCGTTGTCTAAATTCCTAAACATTAGTGTTTTCAAATCCAGCCAATCTATTGTATCTTCAAGACGTTCTTTTCATGCAACAACATCTTGATTCTCAACTTTAGAAAGTGCAAAAATTTTCCTCTGGGTCCTTTGAAAAATTATCTCTCGGCTTGGCTATATGATTCTATTCTATCAACAACAAACTCTGTGATGTACCCTCCAATGGTACTATCGAACCAGTTATCTACCACTCATGATACGGTGTTATTATCTTCCTTGAACTTCTTGATCAACTCTGACGTCCAAACCATAGAAAGTCTAGATCGGATCTCGAACTGGGTATCGGCTAATCTAGCTAGCCACTCATACAGCTCCCGATGGATTCCTCCAAAGAATATCTCATGTATATCCGTAAAAATGTTCTTCTCCAACCAGTCCTCTGAACTAAGATTAGGGTTCTTGTTCTGGGCTTCAGCGAAGTCCTTTTCTTGATCTTCTATCCACTTTTGAGTTTTTGTCTTCGATGGAAACCACCTTGACATTCCCTCAAGAAGATTCATGTCTCGGCAACGGAACCATTTGTTGGCACAGGGGCAGACCCAGGGTTCATCTCCAAGAGTGTACCAACAAGCCCTAGTTACTGGACCTTTTGGCAACACCTGTGAAGCAGATGCAGTCTCACCCAAAGAAGCTATGAGGGGGTTGCAGGATAGATATTTCTACGAACAGAGGAATATCAAGTGGATCTAATACAACAGCAACACAACATGCATCTATCACTTATCAAGATAGATCTTCCATGCACAGTTATAGATCTTATCTAATACAACAATGAAAATAACAATATAAAAGTAACAGAGATCAAAGCATCAACCACACACACAACACAAGATGTACATGGTTCACCCTCTCTCTAGGGCTACATCCACATAACTGTGCTTATGATTTATTAAGGTAAAGCATACAGTTCTTGTCTTCACTCTCATCTCACGGATCTTATTTCTTCTTCTCTCTTTCTCTCCCCTTCCTGTGCACCCAGCTACAGGACCTGACCTTCACACACAACTGAAGATCTTACAATACCAGAAGGCTCTCTCTCTCAGCACTTCCCTCTCTCTATACAATAATATCTCATCACAACAATGGAGCTAGATCAACAACAATATCCTACCAACCCAAAGTACCAACCCAAGTTAGGCCCTTTAGATTTCTATTTGTACATTACAATCATTCACTGATAGTCCTAGGTCGAAACCTAGGTGCCAAAACCCTAGATACCAAAACCCTAGGTGTCTAAAACCCTAGGTCAACTTGACCTACTTTTTCCGGGCTTCGCTAACCTGTCTTTCCTTCCTTCTCGCGCGTTGCTCCAAAGCATCCAATGGTGGATTTTTCCACTTGCTAAGTTGTCCTCGATCCCTCTTCCTTGTTGATCTGTCATCCTCGATCTCCTCATCCAACGGCTTGCATTTCCGTACTTTGCTCCATATTTTCTGCTCTTTTGCTCACTTCAACCCAGTGGTAGTCACTGTGTCTTCCGCGAAGTTCAATTTTCTCCTTTTCTTCCTTGTTCTTCGCTCTCTTCCATAACCAAGGGTCAACAATAGTCACGTACACACGCATTCTTCCTCTCTGCAAGCTGCGTATATATGAATTATTCTCCTGAACAGTCACGTATACCACTTTTCCTTTCTTGTTTGCTTGGTTTAGTGACTGTTGGGTGAGTTTTGATGTTTGTTGAGCCTTCTTAGGTCTTTATAGTTCCTGTTGAGCTTCTCTAGGTTTACAGGAAGCCTATTGGGAGTTGAATTTATGGGCATAGTCTTTCTCATTTTTTTTCATTTTTGTTTTGTCCTTGAACCCCGGGTTGTTTTGCTTGGCTACTTGTTATTTTGTTTATACATAGTAGAAATTTTATATCAGGTTGCTTCTCAGTCCATGCATTTTCTTTCTAATATATTGAAAATACAAAAAAAAAATAGGCATTTTGCATTGGTTAACATTTTTGTCTTTGAACCTTTATCATTAGATTAGTACATTTAGCGAAAGATTGCATTTTACTTCTGAATTGCAGAGTTGAAATTGAAAATTGCATTGTTTTTATTAGCATATCATTCATTGAAAAGTTAAAGGTATACTTTGCATTATATTCATATTTATATTTTGCATAGTCATAACATCATGAATTTCGCTTCCATACCCTTTTGAGTAACCACAGCCAATAAAATTTATGCTTTAAACTAAAATTGATTAGTCACGATTTTATATTTAGGTTGCACAAACTAGTCTAGGATTTACTGCCTTGGAATAGGATTTTGTGAGTAAACTTCTCCAAGGCAATTAAATCAACATATGTGTCTGAGACAAGGAGTTGAGAAGTCCATTGTATAATTGGTAATATCAGGAGGCTCCTCTCACACCGGAGTTACTCACGAGGTTGCGCGAATTTATTTGAAGGGATAACCCATGGATACTCACCTAGCATCAGAGATATTTCTGTGGATTTATTCGTATTTGGGGATCTTTCTAGTACCCATATCTCTGTGAGAGGCGGTGTTGTCAAGGTTTCAGGCTTTGCTACTTTACCCATATGGTGATCCGGACTTACGAATGATTTCCTGTGCATCGGTTATATAGTGGTTTATTAGTTTCTTGAATTAGGTATTTCATAGGTTACTTGTAGGGGTTATTATGCTTGTACCCTAGGTCAGATAGGGGTGGGAAAGCCCATAGCCTTTATGGAGGATTACCTCTCTGAAGGTAATCTGATTGACTAATTTTTAAGCCCACGAGGGCCCCTATAACTAATTCCATTACCACTTTAGTAGGGAGTCTCAAGTCCCTCTTGGATTAGGCATACCTTCTTTAGAGAGGGAGGCCACTCAGCCACTTTAGCCCATTTGCATGCATATTGGTCGTTTGACTTTTTCTTATGCTCTTTGACTACTAGTTGACCTTAGGATATATTTGTATTTTGTAGAGTCATAAGTCATTGTGGAGTTGAACCAGCTTCCCCGCCAGTCCCATCAGTTGCTAGAGTTACCACCAGATTTTGGGTTCTTTCCTTCTAAAAGGCGTAGAGTTTGTAGAACTGGTACACACACATCCACCTTTCAGACTTGTGGTTCCACAAGGATGAGTACTGAGTCTAGTCTTCATAACACTGGGATTTCTTCGACTCCCATACTCACTATATTTAATGTCACCCCTTCGACTCCTACAACTGCTACAATTTCAGTTTCGGAGGCTTATACTAGTACTATGGCTCGACCTGTATTTAATGCTTCATCTTTTGCCTCGAACCCTTTTGGGGGTTTCGGTCACTCGTCATATTACAATGTTCAGTCCATCCCTATGGCTTCTAGTCCATTTTCTTATGGTATGCGTAACTTCACATTGCAGTTTTCGACTACCATCTCAGCTGCTAGCCCCAACGCGAGCCTTGGACTTGGGGGCACTACACCTCCTTACACTCCTTTTCCATTTCGTGGTTCTCATATCCCCCAAATGAATCCTAATTTAGGAAGTTTCCCTTTTCTTAACCCTGGGTCTAATCCTTCTACAGCTGGATGGAAAAACCCATCTAGCGGACAAGTTCCACCTTACATCCCTACCTCCTCGGTGTTGATTCCGACCAATAATTTTGGCATGATGAATCCACTTCAATCCTCTAGGTTTCCACCTGGAGGAGGTCAGTCTTACACTTTGGGAAAACCCTAACCTAGATCCAATCCGGTTGGGGGCAATTTTCAAAAACCCCAACTCGGATCTAATCCGGCCAGGGGAAATTTTCATAATCCTTATCAGAACATTCCTACTGGAATGATGCCCAACCCGTCTTATACAAATAATCCCGAAGGAGGGCCTTAAAATTCCAAACATGGTTTTGTTCCTTACCAGAATCCTGGATGGAATGCAGTTCCTAACAGACAATCTTTCGCAGGAGGGTGGGGCTAGATGTCGCAACCTCGTCTCCCTTTTCTGGCCACGCTTAATCTGCCAGACTTGTCTAAGTTAATGAACGACCTGGTGATTCATGATCCCACATGGCCCCCTGTCCCTACCAAACTTCCGTCAAACATTCCAAAGTTTGAAGGTAAGAATGGAGAGGACCCTAGTGATCACGTCACTACTTTTCACCTTTGGTGCTCATCGAATTATCTGAACCATGATTCTATTAGATTACAATTGTTTCAACGCACTCTCATTGGAATTGCATTACAATGGTATATTGAGCTACCTAGGGGGACATACGGGTCATTCCATCAGTTGGTGCTAGCCTTTCTCAACCACTTTCAATTTCCCATTCGTTACGATGTTGGCCTTGAACTTTTTTCGACTCTACACCAGGGTACCGACACTTACATCGCAGACCATATCCAGGAATGGCGTAGATGGAGGTAGTTGATTAAGACTCCTATACCCCCGACATTTCTTCTAGAATGATTCCTAAAGTATTTGAATGTTCCTATCTCGAAGGACGTTGCTACTGACGGGGTCTTCAACAAGGAAGAAGCTATCTTTAGAGCCCAGCAACTCAATTTGATATTCACTTACCCTAGGATGTTATATCACCTTCTTCCAGATGCACTGCAGACAAATCATGATCCTAGACAGAATCTCGGACCTCATGCTGATGACATTGTAGGGTCCGCCAATGTAAAGTCCACAGACTTGGCAACGAAGTTTGTTGGAGGATAAGATTCATTTGCATCCTCCAAACCCACCCAATCGGTAGATGTACATTCAGTGCAATCGTCGAAGAACCCAAATGGTGACCAGGAACCAGATGGGAATAAAAGGAAAGGTCAAAACAATCATAAGGGTGGAAAGGATTATAATAAACCCAAGGACAAGGATAATAATGGGAAACATAATGATAATGTTGGAGAGGGAAAAAAAGAGAAATGTAAGGTGAAGTTTCCTTGTAAAATTTGTACCGATGACCACCTTACACATTTATGCCCCAAACTCACAAAGGTTGTGAGGATTTTAAATCTACCGCCTGTTGTGCTAACGAATCCATTTCCACACAACTAGCACTTAGCCTCGAGCTCTTTGAACGCCGAAAATGCATCCGGTGGAAGTCAAAACCCACCTTCGCAAGATGGAGACCGTGTTTGTATCAATATGGTCGACGCAAAAATAGATATAGCCACCTGCTCTCGAGATTATAACTCTTCAAAAGCTAGTACCAATCTAGAAGCTCCTCCTCCCCCTCCGGAGACAAACTTACAGATTGAGAAACTAGAGCCACTGCCTCATATTTTGAAAGGAGTACTTAAACACTCTACCCACAACCCTAATGCTAGAGCCACCCAGAACTACTTTATTGTTGAGGATCTGGGCCAAACCCCTTGTGCGATGTCAGATTTGGAGGCACTCTAGACATGTCCATCACAGAGGAATGCCTTACTCTCTACCTTAGGATCTCTAGAATCTAGTGGCTCGAAAGTTATCAAGTTTGACGTCACGGATGTGAAGCCTCACTTACCCTACCATGTGGCTTTCCAAATCCACGTGGAGTATTCCAAGTATACTATCAAATGAGCAGTCGTTGATGAAGGTGATGCCACCTGCGTGATGTCCCTGGTCTATTGGAAAGCTCTCAGTTCTCTGACCCTATCCAAGTCGTCGAACATGTTGACTGCATTTGATGATCATTCCTTCCGCCCTCATGGTATTCTCCCCACCTTTCCGGTCCAGTTAGGTGGGAAGAAAATAGAGGTAGTTGATGCACCTCTCGATTATAACTTGTTACTAGGTCGCAATTGGACCTATGCTATGGTCATTGTCGTATCGCCCATATTCTGTGTACTTTGTTTTTCTCATCAAGGGGAGATCGTGACTATCGACCAGTTATCCTTTGCGTACTCTAGTCCTAACTCATATGTTGGACCGTCGATCCCTGTGATCGACAATTCTCAATCGCCAACCGATAATATCAGCGTCGAAATGTATTCTTCCCTCATGGGTACTTTCAACTTCTCGACACCAATTCACCACGTTTACACCATGTCTAGTAAGCCCGCTTCTGTAGGGAGGTACATTCCTTTCCGCACTTCCTATTTTAGTGATCCATGGACCCTACCTTCTCTAACTTCATCGTGTGAAGGAAAGTTGCATGCTGGCATGGCTATGCCACGATCAGCAGCAGAGATTGTGTATCAATTTGTTCTTGAATCTTCCGTCGATCATGATCCTGTTACTTTGCAGAAGGACGAGGAGGATCATGTTCTTAAGCCTGTATGGGCCACCTCGTTATCTTGTTCGCATGATTGCCTAGATGAGACTTTTCCTTCGGACGAAGCCATCCTCGAAGCCATGAATGGTTCTGAGAGACCTTGGGATGACATGCATCATCATTCCTATTTTCTCCCAAGTCTTAAAAGAATCCAGCAAGATGACTTTCGGTCTACCCTAAGTGAGATAGTCGGTCATGTCGTAGTTCCACTTGATACGCATGGCATTTATACCTAAGGAAATATGGTGAGTATTTCTCCTATCGTCTCAATCGATATCTCTCATACCCCTGGAAAGATTGAGAACGTAAATATAGGTGTGTATTGTTCGCGAGAATAAATTATGATCTACATCGACCACTTCAAATAATTTCGATATGTATTTGCTTGGTCATACGAAGAGATGCCAGGGATCGACCCTCGGATTGTCGAACATGAGATTAGAACTTACTCAGATGCTAAACCTGTTCGACAACATCTTAGAGTTGTGAATCCTAGGAAGGCCCCTGCTATTAAGGCAGAGGTGGAGAAGTTGCTTAGCGTTGGCTTCATCTACCCAGTTCCCTTGACCGAATGGGCATCCAATCTCGTTCATGTGAATAAAAAGCAAGGAACCATCCATGTGTGTATGGACTTTCACGACCTGGACAAGGCTTGTCCTAAAGATAACTTCCCCATGCCTTTCATTGATTAGATTATCGATGAGTGTGCGGGAAGTGAGATATTTTCTTTTATGGATGGATTTTCAGGCTATAACCAAATCCAGATCAAACCTGAGGACCAACACAAGATGGCATTTATATGTCCTTGGGGTACTTTTTCATACTGGAAAATGCCTTTCAACCTTAAAAATGTCGGATCAACCTTCCAACATGCCATAACTTTCACTTTTCATGATCTCAAGCACATAGTCAAAGCCTACCTAGATGATCTTACTGCTCACTCTCGCAAGAGAGTGGATCATGTTGTACACCTTCGGCTAGTTTTTGAAAGATGTTGTTACTATAGAATCCAGCTAAACCCTCATAAATGCATCTTTTTCGTTAAGTTTGGTCGTCTCTTAGGATTTTTAGTTTCCGAGACTGGGATCATGGTAGGTCCTCTTAAGGTTGAGGCAATACTTCAGTTGCCTCCCCCGCGCACAATTAGACAGCTTCAAGGTTTATAGGGAAAAGCTAACTTTCTACGTCAGTTCATAGTGAATTATTCCAATATTACTAAGGGTTTCATGCGCCTATTGAAGAAAGACACCCCCTTTATCTGGGATGAGTGAGCCCAGGAGTATTTCGACGCTTTGAAGAAAGCCTTGGTATCGGCCCCTCTGCTAAAATCTCTTGATTACAATAGATATTACCTGTTGTATATTGTCGCGTCTACAGAGACGATTGGTATGGTTCTAGTTCAGGAGGATGATGAGCTCCATGAGCACATCATCTACTATCTTAGTTGAAATTTATTCGTTCCTAAGCTTAATTACTCTCACATCGAAAAGCTAGCTTTGGTTGTCGTTCACGCAGTCCAATGCTTACGTCACTATATATTACTTTGCAAGATTACGGTGGTGGCTGATGTCAATCTATTTCTATACATCCTTACTAGACGTATCATCGGGGGAAAAATATAATAAATGGGTTGTCATCTTACAAGAATTTGATATTGACTTCGCTTCGGCCAAGTCCAAGAAATCACTAGTTTTTGCAGAGTTAATATCTAATTTTCCACGATTAGACAAGGATGTTATCCATGTTGATTCATTTACAGACAAACACATTTTCCTTCTCTCAACGTCCGATCCCTGGTATGGAGACATTGTTTTATATTTTCAAACCTTGAAGTTTGCTCCGCATCTCTCGCGAGATGATCGATGGTGTGTTAGATACCAATCCAAAAAGTATACCATCATCAGTAACACTTTGTATCGTTGAGGAGTAGATAATATATTGTGTCATTTCTTAACTCAAGAGGAAGTCGAGTCAGTCCTAAACGATTGCCACAAAGGGGCTTGTGGTGGTCACCTATCCGAGCTTGCGATGGACCAAAAAATTATGCGAGCCAGTTATTTATGGCCCACTATCTTTAAATATTGTATTGAAGCAGTTAAGAAGTGTCACCCCTTCCAGGTGTTCACTCGGAAAATGTGCTTGCATCCAACCCCTCTTTACCCAGTCATCACCGTCGGTCCCTTCACCAAATGGGGGGTATATTTTGTCGATTGAAAACCAACTTCGGCTGGGGGGCATCAACACATTATCGTGGTCATCAACTAATTTACTAAGTGGGATGAGGCCATGCCTACTGTAAAATCCGATGGGAAGACTACAACCTTCTTCGTGCTCAACCAAATTATCGCCCGATTCGATGTCCCGAGTGAGATTGTCATTGATCATGGTAGTCACTTTTAGAATGAAATGATGGTAGAACTAGCATCTAAGCTGGGGTTTATACATGGTCATTCATACCCTTATTACCCCTACACAAATGGGAAATTAGAGGCCGTCAAAAATTCTCTCAAGACCAATTTGAAAAAAACTGTCAGTCGGAGTAATTCTAATTTCCACATCATGTTATATCCCGTGCTTTGGGCATACCGAACCTTGGTTAAGAATGCCACCGGTTTTTCCCCTTTTTAGTTAGTGCACAGAGTGGAGTCGATACTTCCTTTTGAATGTGAAATCCCTTCTCTCAAGTTGGTAGTTGAGCTCCTACCTGACACTTCAGATTTAGAGCGACGCCTTGTGCACCTAGAGAGTCTTGACGAGCAGCGTCAAGACGCCTTTACGGCTATCGAGGCAAACAAGAAACGTGTCAAGTTTCAGTACGACAAGTCTATTTCTCCTCGATTGTATGTCGAAGGTGACTTGGTCCTCTTTTATGATCAATCCAAAGAACCTCTAGGGGCAGGAAAGTTTAAACCCATGTGGCACGGTCCTTACATCGTGCGACGTGTTCTAGAAAAAGGAGCCTACGAATTAGAAGATTATGAAGGGAATAAGTTGGCCAAGCCCAGAAATGGGCTCTACTTGAAAAGATACTACACTTGATCCCTAGGCTTGGGTGGAACTCTTTGTATACTAATGTAAATTTAGTGTATATACATCTCTTTCATCCTTTTCTTTTGTCTTTAGCTTGCTTATCGAGTTTTCCCTTTGTTGGAAGATGTCAACGGAGTCTTCGATCTACCTAGGATTCGCAAATGGAGCTAGTCATCATACACAGAACTTGGTGTCTGTTGCTTGGGTGGTTTACTCACCCGAAGGTCTGCTGGTGTCTTCAGGTGGCGCATGTCTAGGGCCATCCACGAATAATGTGGCCAAATATAGCGTTGTCATAGAACTTTTGTGCGATGTTATCTCGCATGGCATTCGCTCTTTATAAGTTCACCTGGATTCCCAGTTAGTAGTATGTCAGTTGAACGACCATTACCACGTGTGTGATCCTACTTTACTCCGTCGATTCCTACGGGTATGTATTTTAGAACAACAATTTGATTTGATTAGATATTATCACATTCCTAGGAGTTCTTATCATGTATCTGATGCCTATGCTAACTACGTTTTAGATTGCCATTTGTCACATTAATAAAGCAAATAAAACCATTAAATCAATATACACATTGTAAGATATAAGTAAAGTCGAAGATCCTTTTTTTATATATTTCAAAATATGGTGTTTATATTAAAAAATTGGGGCTAAAATCCTCAATACACATATACAGTCAGTATACATATCCCACGACATTTATGCTTGTGGTGCTAGATGTGTGTCATGGTAGAAAACTATGGCGTTTGCGAGATGCCAGAAGATTCGTACCCATTCTCTAGGTGCACCAACCACCTGTCGTTGCATGGCTTCAGGTAGAAATCCTCTTCTTGAACCATAGGAATCCTCTATGTCAAACAAGACAGGTTGCCCTGCACATTTTGTTGGACTCTCTCCACTTCTCCTCCAGCCACCTCATCTCCCCGATTCCTCCGTCTATGTCATAGGAATCCCTCTAGCCCCCATGGACCCATGTTTTTTATTACACAAGTGTCTATTTAATACTCAAACACCATCCCAAAAATATTTTTTTTCCTTAAATACAAAAATACAAAAAAAAGAAATATTTAAAAATTTGTTACCTATATCACCATAGGCGGCCCCTAGTGGAAGTGGCATATCAGGATCTCCTCGCAAATCGATCCCCGCATAGGGATAGTCATCCAACGCAATGATTTGTCGCTGCCACTAGAAGAAAAAATTATCGTTGTAGGGTGTGGTCATCCTACCTCCCCCCTACCATCTCATGACCTCGATCCACCGTACCATGGCTAGATCACATGGTCCTCTAGGAAGAACCTCCACTCTAGGTTCTAGACCTGGAACCCACTCGAAAAAGAAAATGCAAAGAATAGAGGCAAACCCGAAGTTTCACTTACTCCCTTGTTTGCACTCCTTCAACTGACCTTTCATATTGGTCAGCAGTGAGGTACACCAGTCGTAGACAGTGGGTCTAGCACACTCTACTGCGTAAAACATAAGTGGTCTCGATGCTTGATGCAATGAGGATGAACCTATGATCCTAGTAAGCATGAGCACTATGATCTTCAAACTGAGATTACTTATTGCCCGGATGGGGACTTGACTTCTCACCTTGGGAGTCCCTGCTATACAGTGGGCATCGATATACTCTTCGATATTCATCCCACTCCCTGCTCTGTGTGACTTGAGGTTCACAACCTCTCCTCAGCGTAATAGACCAGTCAAGAAGTATATGCCCTCTACTTCAATCCTCAGTGGTTGTCCATCGAGGATAAAGCTTTCACTATCAGGGTCCCAGTAACCCACCAACATCTCCAATAACCTCACTTGGGACCTCATTCCTTTGAGAGCCCAAAATTTGTGCAAAACACATATTTTTAGGGCAGCTTGAGCCACCATATCTCATTCAACCACTGCATCTACCTCCTCACGCTCTCACTCTCTCCATTCCAGGACCATCCTGCAAAAACAAATCAATTTTTTTTATTTAGAAACCCTTTTTTGACCATTTGGGTACCTATACGCAGCCTTATTTGGACACAGTCACATGTAGGGCTTGATACACGCTCCCTGTGGTTCACACAAGGGCGTATACCTCGTCGCACATGTGACCTTAACAAAGGAGACCCGCGTACACCAAAAATCCTAATTTACGCCCTCAAAAACTAAAAAAATGGAGCCTGATTCAAAAATGTAATCCATTGAATTTGAAGAATATGAGACAAAGAGTTACCTGATCCAGACGGTTCGTGATTTTGTTTCCCGATGCTCCCGCAATCGTCGTTTGAATCTTGGAGGTATTTTTGGTACAAATTGCACTATTTGGGTAAAAATCAAAATGATACAGCAATTTTTTATTTTATTACTATTTATAAGCTATTTTTACCCACTTTATATAGTTTCATGCTATTTTTTAACCTAATGGACTAATTCAAGTGTGGTTTTGAGCTGGTTTGTTGTAGTTTTGACTCAGTTTTCTTGTGGATTTCAACGTCATGATTAGTCGTTCGTCACCTCGGCCAAGTATTTTCATAACCTAGCATATAGGATAGGTATCCACTCCATCGTGCATTTTTGCATTATCCTTTGACTACCACCTTTTTTATGCCTTAGGTACAAACCCATTTGTTGCAACACAAAACCTTCCGTCTATTATAAGTAGTGCCGCTAATAAATGGTAGAGACTTACCAAACATGGGTGCCCTAGTTAGATCCCCTTTCTCATTTGGTGCCCATGCCGAGTTTTTTCCTTAGGATCGGGAGTCCATTATAACTTGATACATGACTTTATAATGAACCTCATTTATCATTCATGCACATGCAGCATTATTCCCCGCAGACTCCCAAAAACGAGTCTTAGTTAAGCTCT
Organism: Picea glauca; assembly: GCA_000966675.3. NCBI lineage: Eukaryota > Viridiplantae > Streptophyta > Pinopsida > Pinales > Pinaceae > Picea > Picea glauca. The sequence goes on along the minus strand of JZKD02S0299355.1, from coordinate 170,091 downwards.
ATTTTGACTCGTCTAAAAACCAAAAAGATTGTCGAGTGATTTTTCTCTTACACACTCGTTCAAATATATTTGAAAGGTCATGAGTCTTAGTTAATCTCTTTTCCGACTTGTTATCAAAAATAGAAAAGATCATCAAGTGAACTTGTCTTTTTCACACTCGTAAATTGGATTTGAAAAGACGTCTATTTGGCACAAGTTTACCCCTTTTTCACACCAAGTAGACAACAAGACATAAAAATGGATATTTTTTGGCATTAAGTTGTGATTGCATCTCATGCCCTCACTTGCATTATTGAGCCTTTAGTTGGTTCTCTCTTTGCATTATAAATTGTTGCCTAAGCAGTTTTGCATCCTCAACCAAGCAGAGCCTTGTTTATATCCTTCGCAATTTGACACCCTATACCTTGGAGTAAACATCACCCCAAGTGCCCATCTCCCATAGGAATTTCCATGCATTAAGCATAGGTACGTTCCACTGCTGGAACTAGTTTTGCTTACTTGCGACACTTGTTTCCTCCTTTGTATTATAGCATTCATTTTTTATGAAAAAACAAAAAAAGACGGGCAGGAAGGGAGTACTATATTATAATTGGCAGCAGTCATGTCTCCTTTGAACAAAGCACAAAATTATTGAGTCCTTGTGTCATCATAATTTTGGGTTTAGCATGGCCTTAGGAAGCTGATCTCGTTATAGAGTTTTCTCTACTGACTAGTTACTCTTACAGTCCCTATAGAGAACGTTATTGATGCCTCCTGCATCTAATAGTCACATCATTGAGTCTATGTTGTCAGAGTCCACCATATGTCTCATGCTCTTGTTCGAAGGAAGTCTCACAACCTGCATCGACCACTCCTCAGAAATCTTGACTTTGCATGTCGTCCATACCCTCAGTTTGTCTCAGAATCATATGATACTATGGTATTATCATGCACCTTGGCCCTACTTGCATCATCGCTAGGTCACCTTGAACCCAGCAATCGACATTTCATCATTGGTCGTTGACTTGGTGGTTTCCCTTGTGTTCAACGGCAAGACATATATTCACACTTTGGGATTTGTGTAGTGTCTTGGATGCCATTAGCCTTATTGGTGTTTTCCTTGCCTTTGTCAGCAGTTTTCACCATTGGCTACTATTCAGAGGGTCTTTTCGTGTACCGCTTGCATTTGATACATGCGAAATACGCACAGGGTCGTTGGTTCGTGAACATGTTCTTCATCTGACCACCAAATCATGAAGCTCATGCTTTGTTCCTCGTGCTGACTGATGAGAGATGCCTTAATGCTCTCCTTTTAGCGGGTCTCTTTCCATCGACTTCAGCTCATTTATTTTGGATATGGGACCTAGAGTTTTATGAGTACCTTGAGGCTTGCAATCATTAGTGGCAGGCTCTCTTGCCATTGACAGATGGGAATACATCAATGTCTCCTGACCAATGGATTTATCAAGTGTTCAACACCGACTCCTTTATTCACAGTTGTAGGAATGTACTCGGTGCCTTGATACCTACTTTCATTATTGGTAGGTTGTCTCTCATTTGTTAACGGTATACCTCAATGACCGGTAATCAAATGAAGTCTCATTATGTTCGACCTCATCTCCTTTATTCACATGATGTAGACTTGCACCCTTGGCAAATAGTGTAGAAGACTTGAATACATCACTATGTGGTCGTAGCATTCCTGAGTTGTTTCTTCCCTTTCATTGGACCAGCACCTGTTCGACTTTAGTGCCCATGGGAGATTAGATTGTACTCCATGGTATATAGATATCTTCAGATTGATTTTGAGACTGGTTTCACTGGGCCTTATTTGTGACTATGACAGATTTTGGCATATAACTGCAACTGTATCTGCCTATTCATGGCCACAAACACTTATTTGGTATATTTTCCGCATGGATCTACATTGTATTCTTGGAAGCCATGTATGAAAAGTAAGTAAAGAATGTAATGATCCATCAAGTTCGTCCAGCTGGTTCTCTACCACTCTACTCCTGGGTTATTTATAATGTATTTCGGCCATCACAGATACTCCTCTAATCTCACACATTAGGGGGCATCTATTATAGCAAGATTTGCCTCACCATTTCTACATTGCACAAAGGGCCTTTTCCCATTTCCCTATGCAGATTTATCATCCCTTTTTGATAAATCCAGAGCTAAAAATAAACATTTTTCCACATATATGTGCCCTATCAGCTATACAGAAAGCGTATATGCAGGCTGCTCCACTACAGCCCGTGTACATCGGGATTTGTGCTAGAAAATACAAAAATGGAGTCGGGTTTCCATGTCACGACAAGATATCTCTAATCCTTGGCCTTCCATATACTGGAAATGTTCTGAATCAACCCTTCAGTTTCATTTTGAAGGCTATAAGAGAACAATTTCAAGCTATGGAAAAGAGAAGAAAGCATTCAACTTTGAGAGCAAAGTTACTCTGGAGAAATTACTTCATATTGAGTCTGCATCCCTTTGTCCCTCAAGTCTGAACACATTGTTCAGCCCCCAAGCTCTTTCCCTATTGTTGAGAGAACCTCATTGTCTCTCTCCTTTGAGCTTGCCTTTGGTGGAGGATTGAAGTGGTGGAGGCCCAGCTGAAAGGAACTTGGTTCCTTGGTTTCAAACCGTGCCGACACGAAAGTCTGTAATGTTGACACTTCTATTGATCAATTATTAATAGAAATACTCCTTTCCCGTCCTATTGGTATCGTGCAAATATATTATTATTATCCATGGGCATGTTTGTAATGTTTATTAACGGATTATGCTATCTGATGTGCTAACCCCTTTACATTATCACTATATACTTTGGTTGCTTGTTTGTTGAGAACTTACTGCAGGTATAAAGCTTTGGGTCAATGTGCTCAATGGTGGAACATCATCAAACGTTGGATCGAGGTAGGCCTCTTTATTATCTTGAACATTATTTTAGATAGCATACAATGGAATTGAGTTGATTTTTGTACATATCTATTGTGGTTTACCCTTGGCCATAGAGAGTTTTTCCCTCGTAACATGTGCACATCAAAATTATGTTCAAGCGTTGTATTCTTCCTGACCCATTGGTACTAATCATGATCCTTCTTTGTTGCATCTTATCTTTTCTTGGCTCCAACTATAGTAACTATTTTGATATTATTCCCATCCTCTTCTCTGTTGTCCATAGAAATCCACTGGACATATCTGATTGTTTTAGTTTCTCTAGTCCTGTATCTTCACCAGAAGTTTCGGATAGTATTTTATCTCATGGTCTGTTGCACGATAAAACATACATTTCGCATGTGGTTCTGAACAATCTCTTTCATAGTGTCTAGGTTTCTAATAGTTGTGACAAACTACAGGTCCTCGACCTCCTCCAAAGCCTCTTCCTCCTCGGCCTCCTCCTTTGAAACCTCCTCGGTTACCCTAATTATCTTTGCGTGGTGTATTATATTGAGGTCCTTGATTTTACTGCGCCTGTGCATTATTGTACTATGGTGGCACTGCACACTATTGTGCATTGTTATACTGTGGTGGTGCTCCAAACTATTGTTCGTTATTATACTGAAATTATTCTTGAAACTATTGTGTGGTATTATACTATGGTTGTTATGCATTATTATACTGTGGTTGTTGCACATATTGTGTTTTCATTAACTCAGCCTTCACCCTATATGCATTTGATGTCCCCTCCTTCATTATTTCCAAGGTTCTGCAGTCCTTGTCTTCATGTTCAACTCACTTGCAAAAATTACAAAATGTACTCTTCGGTATTGTCTGATACTTCTGCATCATGGGACAATTATAGGGATCATGCCCATGTGTTTTGCATATCTCACACTATGGTACTCCCTATGATAACATATTCAGAATACCTACTCATATATATTGCGCAAAGGTTGGGCACTCTTTCTGATGATCACATTTTGTTCTGAAAAATGTGAACCAGACATCTTCCCTCTTTTCCTTTCCCTTATTCTGATTTAACTAAAATGTTAAGTTCTTCAGATCTTGTCTCATCTCTTCCAAAGTTGGATATGTTTGCTTATATTGATTTTCCTATAGTTGTAATGTTTCTCTCAAGGCCTCAGCCTGGGTTTGGAACTTTTGTTGCCTCAAAGGATACTTCAAATGTGTCAATAAAGAGTTAACAAATAAATGTCTATGTTGCATATCAGCAATAGGGTACTTCAAATCCCCCGGGGGTGCAGCTCAATTGGCAAGTGCCGTGAAAATGAAGTTCCATGAGGTTTCGAGTTCAACTCCCCCCGACTTACAATGTGTGTCGTGTATGGGGCCTTGTGGGCACACCTAGAGGTTATAGTGGTAGCAGTTGGATAACACGGCCACGTGTAACGCGAGCACGTGCCCAACTAGTTGTTGATTCCTCCAGACATAAAAAAAAAAATAATAATAAATAAAATAAAAAATAGGGTACTTCAAATTACCTTTAAGTATTTTAAACCTCTAGTCCACCTCCCAGACTGATTCTCCTAGTTTTTGCTTGATCTCTATCACTTCATTCATGAACTGATCCTCTAAAACTGGTTTTTGAAATTCATTAATCAACTGCTTCTTTACATCTTCTACAGTCGTAGGTGCTCCCATTGGATTATTTTCTGCAAGACCCATGTACCAATCTAATGCACGGTCTCTAAATGTGATTTCCAATTGCACAACCTTTGTATCTTCATCTGTAATATGCTTAGTTGCCCATATATTCTCAAAAATAAATAAATGCTTCTCTGGGTCCTATGACCCTTCTCCTGGGAATTTTGGTAACTTAATTGTTGAATCTTGTCCTATCATTATGAAGCGTGTTGTGCTACCACCTCCGCACGGTGTAGATACTTGACTGCTACTTGCTAAACTTACACTTTTGCTTGAACTTCCACTAGACCCATGTCCTATAAAAATCCTTCTACCACTAATCACTTGTTGGTTAACTGATTTTTCTTATTCATATGTCTTAGTCACACATGGGGTTGTGGGTTCCACACTAATTCGGATCTGGAATGGAGAGCCTTCTTCTGCGTCGAACTCCTGACCTTTGGTTTTCCTCTCATATGTGGTGCATAATATTTCCTTAGTATGCCCTATCACGCTGAGATCCTCTACCTCTTCCACATCATTGTCCAAGCCCTATCGTTGGCCTACTTCCCTCTTTTTCTTATTGATCTTATACCGATAGGGTCGTCCACTGCGTATCACTCCTTCTGTCCTTATTATTTCCCTGGTATGTTCCTCATCCATCATTATGGGGTCCATTGCTTCTTTATTGTGGACTCCAACCAGAGCCCTCTCCATATCTCAGATCTTCCTTAGTACTTCCCCCATCCGCGCAGAGTGATTTAGTTTTCTGATTCCATGGTCATCATGCAATAAGATCTTGATCGATGTGTAAAGAGGCCTAATATACCTCCCTCTTGGTCCCTTCAAGAAATATTGATCTGTAGCAGTATATGAATTCACTATATCGACTACAAATTCAGTAATAAACCATGGAGTAATACTTTCTAACTAGAAATCCAATGCGTGCATGAATTAATTATTAACCCTTTCCAACCGCACAATGTTCTCAATAGTCCACTCTATTGGCCTTATCTGATTAGTCAGGCGAGTATCCGTCAACCTCAATATCTACTCATGTAATAACTCTGGGAAATAACATAAATATGCCTCATGCAGATCAGTAAACACATACCTCTGCAGATACTGACGTGGTGTATACCTCGATATTTTATTATATTTTTGTGCAAACTCAAGCTTCTTTGTCTCCAACCATATTTCAATCTCTTTCTTTGTAGGGTTCTATGGCCTAAACATCCCTTTTTACCACTGCATCTTCTTCATTATTCTTCACCAAATCCCTTCCAGGTTTTTCTTCTAAGTTCCAACTGCCAACAGAACCATTTGTTGGATATATGGGCTGACCCGGGCTCTACCTTAGTTCTCCAACAAAAACCTATTCATCATTGGCCCTTCTGGTAAACCAGAAGGCTACATCGTGCATAGAGTGCTTAGCGCAGTCTCACCCAAGATGGCTTATGGGTGACTGCAGGACTCATATGTCTACAGTCATGGAAGGGATTGGGGATGTTCTACTTCTTCTATCTTAGCATGCATTACATCATATACTTCATTATACCATTCATCTTAATCTAATAGTTATTTCATTTTGAAATATGAGTATGACGCACTAAAAAATACTATTCTAGCCATTCAGCATTCATTCATAATTGTAGAAGCAACAAAACATCATTCAACACATAAAAACACATGATTTTATCGCGGTTCACCCCCCTGGGCTACGTCCACAAAGATCTTCTTCTTTATTTCTTATTATTCATCAAATAGTGTTGCACACATTACATCATAGGTTTATGAATGGTGAGGTTGACCAGCATCGCACCAAGTTCCATAGCTTGCAACCTGACCCTCAATTACATCTCAACACTGACTCCATCTGAGCTCTGTGGCTCTCAACAAAATAAATACTTCAACTCAAACTCAAAAAGATGCTCAAATTATTTCGCTCATACAAAGTGATACTCAAAAATATCCCCCCTATTTGCCTCATGCATCCTCTATTTATATTACAAAAGTGGGTAAAAACCCTTACCTCATGACTCAAAACCCTGATTCTAAGTGAACTCCACTTGTCCACTTTCTAATTGTCTTTTGTGTGGTTGGTCTTCGATCCAGCCATTCCTTGCTTTGAATCTACACTGATATTCCTTCTTTACTGGAACAATGCTTCATTTTCCCTTTGTCGTGCTATTTTTCCTTCTTTCCTAGCACACACTTCTTCCTTTGGTCCATTCCATAGCTCTTAGCCTCATTTACTGCGTTGAACCCCAAAATTTCTTGCTCCAACATTGACTTGTTCCTCTTCTTCCTATGTGTTCAATATATGCATGTCTATTGTTGTTTAATTCATCATAGATAGATTTGTTTCTACTTAAAAATATAGTGTGGAAGAAGGAGGTTTCACTCTGTTCCTTCCAGGACTTTTCTTGCACCTAGGAGTTTGGACATCAATATCAAAGGCTAGAGGAGCGAGGACAACTGATGTAAAAAGGTGATTCATTCATCTCTCTCTTCTCATTATAATTATTGAAATAGGTCTAGGGGGGAAGTAGTGCATCATTTGTTTCCTTTTGTCTTGGATCAAAGAGGGTTCCCGATCCAAGGGGGGTTTCACCTGTCCATAGGGGGGACTTTACCACAACATAAAATTGGCGACTCCACTAGGGAGAGTTCTTTTTAGTCTTTCCTTGGTGTTTTTCTAGCCTTTTGAGTCTTTATTATCACTTGACATTTTTTATTTTGATGCTTCTTCTTTGATCTCTTCCCTTCCCACATCATCATTGGGAAGCTCTTTGAGCTAAACACATGACCCTATCTCAAATCTGGGTATAGTTTGAGTTTTTTCACCACTTTACAGGCTTCATCGCCCCCCTATAAGGGAGTACAGAGCGATGAAACCCTTATTATCCCTCCCTGTCAGTGTATTAGGGAGTGATGAAACCCTAATCATTGCCCTGTCTGCATAGTTACAGGGGTGATAGTCCTTGTTCTGGGTGAATCTGGAGCCTATTTTTCCTCCTTTCTGTCAGTGTTTTGTCTCATACCTTTAAATTAGAATCCTCCATGCTTGATTGTGGATTTGGTATGTTGAATTTTAATGATTATCACATTTATTTGCTTCTTTTGAGTTTTCATTTCCTTCAAATAATGAAATATTCATGATTCCCTAGGTTAACTCGGTCCTTTGGTTCATTCTATTTCATCAATATTTTGATCCCCATCAATGGTAGGTATTCAAACTTTTTTTTTGTTGATTCCAAATCCCTCTAAGTGTTTTACTTGCTTGTATTTGGAATCCTTTTCATCGATTTGGAGGTTGCTTATGTTGCACTAAGCCTTGTTTTTTAGTCTCTTGTTCTTCTCCTCTTGGGAAAAATTTTGATCCCTTGAGTATACTCCTAAGCTCTTTTGGACTTGTTGCAACTTTGCATTGATATTTTATCTTTTCTACTTGAATTTTGAGGTTTCATAAATTGTGTTTCCTTTACTTGCATGTTTGGGTTCTTGTTTGAACAAGTGTTGAAAACGTCTTTGTGTTTGGGTTCGTTCAGCCTAGTTGAGTGCGTGTTTTCTTCACCTTCTTTATCTTTTGGGTTATTTACAAGTGTCATCGAGTCCTTTGGTTTTGATTGAAAGTGAAAGCAAAGAAGAGCCTATTTTGAGTTTTGATGTAATTTGAAAAGAAGAAAACATTTTTTTTGCATTCTACTTTTATAGGTGGAGTTTTGGGCATTTATTTTTGTTACGAAGAAAAAAGAGCTCTTCTCCTTTCCTCGGATAGAATTCATCAAAATAAGATCTTTGCATCTCATTATTTCTACATGGTTTTGGAGTCGATTCATTAACACCATCAGTATCATCTTCGTATGCCTTATTGAATAACGAACAACCATTAGAAGGAATGTGGCACAGAATCTAAAATCAATTAGAATTTATGTTCTTTGATAGGAAACGAAAAAGTCAAGGATTTTAGGGCCTTGATAGTAGTGTGGAGAGTTAAATCTTCAGGGCCACAGAAAAAATACTATAGAATACTAGAGAGTGTAAAATCCAAGAGTAGCAATTAACGTTAGTTGGGAAAACTCATCTCACACGGGATTCAAACACGAAGTCAAGTGAAGTGATTGGCTAATATTTCCCTTCTTTTGATTGCCTAGTGGGACCATTGCAAGGTTGGGGCTTTAAAGAGTGGAAAGTCCTAAGGGTGACACCACTTCTTCTTAGTTTTTGGGTCGTGGATTTTTGTCCATAATTGCCATACCCATCTGCTAGTATTAACTGTCGGTTGTACCCACCCACCCGGTCTTTCCTTATGAATTGGTAAACATAGTAACCTCTCCTAAGTGGTACCTGTGAAAGATGTTCAATATCATATTCAATGAACACAGAGGGTATTTTCCTACGAGATCTTACTTGCACCTTGGGGGATTGTTGCATGAAGGTTATTGTAATTGTTGTTCATTTCTTTGTTGAGGGCCTCGTCTCCCATCTCTGGAAGATCCTTACTTCCTTTATCCCTGTCATAAGGGAGTTTTTTACTTGCTCTTATCTTGTAGGGACTTTGATAGTGTATTATTTTTTACTTTTACCAAACCTTAGGTTGAATTCCCATCAATGGCGACATTTCTTGAGGTTACCAACCAAAGGACACCTTTTTAGGGGGAACCTTATGCTTTTCCTTTTTTTCGAATTGTTGGTCCTCCCTAATTCACTACATTGAATCTTCCCAGATTCACTATGGGGTTAACAGTATGGTTTTGTTCCACTCCTTTGGTCCTAAATTCCCTTATTTTTCCCCAATCAAGATCTCCACTGCAAAAACATCAACCTCATGTTGACCCTTTTCCTTATTCACCCATCGGGTCTTCTTCCCTTTCTTCTTCCTTGACTGGTGAAATCCTTGAAGCTAGTAATCAGGAGGCTAAGATGAAGAAGAAAAGGAAGAACAAGAAGAAGCAAAATAAGAAAAGGGAAATCAACCAACCACTATGGTGAGTGTTTATAATGTTAAAAAACCGACCAACATAGGTCGCAAGCCCAAATTCCCTTGCAGGATTTGTAAGGGTGAACACCTTCTTAAAAATTGTCTTGGTATTCCCAAGGTCTTATAAGTGTGGTCCAAGGGTTCTCAACAACCCATATCCCCAACCGTTGGATGTCATGTTGGTAACAACCCATCAACTAGTGATCATAAGGTTGGGGGGAAAAAAGGTAAAGTAGCGATTCCTTTCCGGTTATGTGAGGATATGCACCTCAATTACCTTTGCCCTCAATTGGATAAAGCTTCAAAAAATTTGGAAGACATTGTTGTTTCCCGGAAACAACACCCAACTGCTTCCCATGATTATTGTCCCAACCAACCATTGGTTGATGAAGTGGTTGGTATGATCCAATCCTCATTCGATTACACTCTTCCTTTGGAGAGTGGATTGGATATTGCTGAGGTCTTTCTTGTGACTTCATATTCCTCCGGACAATGGTGCATTTCACTCATTTCAACATAAACCCCTCCAAGTATTGAGGTCATTTCCTTTGATTGGAATAGACTGCCATAATCTCACCTTCCTTCCTACATGCCTTTCCAAATCATGGTGCAGGTTTACGATATGATCACGATACATCACAATATTGTTGACTAAAGCTCTTATGTTAGCATTATATCCTCAACTTCTTGGCAAGCTTTTGGTTCCCCTGATCTTGTGTTGGTTACCCATCATTTGTTGGATTTTAATCGAATATCCAATGAACCAATAAGGATCCTTCCTCAGCTTCCCATCACCTTAGGAGGGAAAACTATCTATATCAATGTTATGGTAGTACAAGGCCCCTTGGAATTTAATTTATTCCTTGGGCGGGACTATGTTTATAGTGTGAAAGTTGGTGTGTCCACACTCTTTCGAGTGATGCATTTCCCTCATAATGGAAACATTATGATCATTGAACAACTTTCATTCATTAGTATCGATCTGACTATCGATCATCTGACTTCCCTGAATGTTCCTTATATGAAATTGGTATCCCCCCACCACACGTTAATTATGTGGTGTCATATCCCATGCCTTCAATTACTAAAAATAAGGAGCCTCTCATTGTATGCTAGACTTCTTTTGACTCATATCCAGTAGTTGACATGGAGAAACGTTCAATAGGGGTTTTGGAGCTTGATCTTTCCCCTATTACCCCTATTGAGTCTCTTGACATAAATTGTTTCCAAAGCATCATTCTTCTATCTGATGAAGACCTATGGGAATCCATGGTCAAGGTTGATGAGCATAGTTCACTTTCTATGCTAAGCTCGTTAAAAAATGAAACAGATAACCACGAGCATAGTTCACTTTCTTTGTCAAGCTCGTTAAAAAATGAAACAAATGCCCATGAGCATAGTTTTCTTTCTGTGTCAATATCATTAAAAAATGAAACAGATAACTATGAGCATAGTTCATTGTCTGTGTCAAGATCGTTAAAAAATTAAACAAACCCCCCTCCAATTGAGTCGATTCTTCCACTAAATCTCGTACCTGGACCTTCATTTCCTATGCATGTGACAGTTGATCCTCCTTCTTCCTCCCTCTTTAGTGAACTTATTTCTATTAGTAACCAGGAGTCTAATCAATTGTAGAGGAAGCGTTAGTGGATTAAACAAATCTTAGAGGGCATGTCTTCAGCCCCTGGACATCATGTTGGAGTTACGTCGTTAGATTTTTCCTATCATGTTGGGGGAAAAGTACCAACCTATTAACATCATGTTGGGAAAAAACATGCCAATGGGTATCACTCAAAGTACCAACCTATGGACATCACGTTGGGAAGAAAATTTTCAATGGGTATCATTCCGAGCATAGTTCATTTTTGGTTTCAATCTCATTAAAAAATGAAACCATCCCCGAGCACGGTTTCATTTTTTGTTTCAATCTCGTTTAAAAATGAAACAAACCCCGAGCATAGTTTCATTCTCTGTTTCAATCTTATTTAAAAATGAAACCAACCCCAAGCATAGTTTCATTCTTTGTTTCAAACTCATTTAAAAATGAAACCAACCCCAAGCACAGTTTCATTCTTTGTTTCAAGATCATTTAAAAATGAAACCAACCTCAGGAACGGTTTCATTCTCTATTTCAAGCTCATTTAAAAATGAAACCAACCTCGAGCACAATTTCATTCTCTATTTCAAGCTCGTTAAAAATGAATCAGACACTTCGAGCATAGTTCATTTCTTGTGTCAAGCTCGTTAAAAAATGAAACAAATAACCATGAGCATAGTTCACTTTATGTGCCAAGCTCGTTAAAAAATGAAACAGATAACCATGAGCATAGTTCGCTTTCTATGTCAAGCTCATTAAAAAATGAAATAGATACCCATTAGCATAGTTCATTTTTTTTGTCAAGCTCGTTAAAAAATGAAACATATAATCATGCGCATAGTTCACTTTCTGTTTCAATCTCGTTAAAAAATTAAACAGACCCCCCTCCAATTGAGTCAAGTATTCCACTAGATCTCGTACCTGAACCTTCCTTTCCTCTGCCTATGTCAATTGATCCTCTTTCTTCCTCCCTCACTGGTGAATCTATTCTTATCAGTATCTAGGAGTATAATCAAGTGCAAAAGAAGAGTCAACGGACGAAACGAAGCTTGGGGGGCATGTCTCCAGCCTCTGTACATCATGTTGGAGTTAAGACGCTAGCTTTTGACAATCATTCTCAGGGCAAAGTACCAACCTCTAGACATCATGCTGGGAAAAAACCTGCCAATGGGTATCACTCAAAGTACCAACTTCTGGACATCACTTTTGGGAAGAAACTCGTCAAAGGCTATCAGTCTGAGCATAGTTCATTTTCGGTTTCAAGCTCGTTAAAAAATGAAACCAACCCCAAGCATAGTTTTATTTTCGGTTTCAATCTCATTAAAGAATGAAACCAACCCCAAGCATAGTTTCATTCTCTGTTTCAAGCTCATTAAAAAATGAAGTAGACACTTCGAGCATAGTTCATTCTTTTGTTTCAAGCTCGTTAAAAAATGAAGGAGACATCTTGTTGTTTGTTTAATGGTTGCACTTGCTACTGCTTTGTTGATATTTACCATATCACTTGCTTATGGCCATTGAAATTATGCTTGACGTTAGTCATTCGCATCACATTGCTCCCATTTTGTAGTTACCCTCTAGAGAGACACATTGTTGTGAGTAGTCCTCGCCTGGCATGCCCACTTGCTATGCCCTATCACAATCATTTCTTAGGAGCCGTTATGCCTGTTGGAACTTAGTTTCATGTCACTCATTCTCTCTAAATGATATTTTTATTTGCTCTTTCTTTTTATCATAAATACGTGAGAATAAGTTATCAAGTATACTTTTATCACTTTTTCCGGCTCGTAAAAACTATACGAAAAAGGAACTCTTTGGAGTTCCCTTTAAGCTCTTTTCAGACTCTCTAAACATGAAAATATTGTCGAGCGAGCTTGTTTCCTTTCACACTCATTAAAAGGAATTGAAAGGGCGTCTATTCGGTGTAATTTTAACCCTTTTTCGAACCGAATGGACTAATTACAAAAAATTAATACTCTAGTCAACCTTGGCTAGAACAATTATCTCGTGTATTGTTTTATACTTTTTCGGGCTCGGGAGACTAAATTTACGAAAACAAAAAACCCTAGAGTCTTATTTAAGCTCTTTTCAAACTCTCTAAATGTGAAAATACAGTCGAGTTTATCTTCTCTAGGCTCATAAAATTATACATTGAAAGACCCATATGGGATCAAACCCCTTCTTCTTCAGGTTCGTTAAACATGGGATGAGGGACTCATTGAAGATGGGCTATATCGAGCATATGTTATCCTCCCCAATATCATTAAAAAACAAAGAGGTACTCATCATTAATGGTGGGGAAAAAATTGAGAGAATTGGGTCGAGTTTTGGAAATCATTATGGTTGGGTAATATTCTTGTCTCGGAGTCATACCAATCCTATGAGTCATTATGCTCCTTTGATTCACCCGAAGAGTGCCCCAGTTATCGTCGCACTATGTTTTTGGTCTATCTCTCATCGAGTCAATGTTGCCAAGTCACTTTTCATGCCTCACAATGTTCAAGGGAAGTTTCAGCCTAAATCAACCACTCTACAAGTATTACCAACCTTCATCCTCATGTTAGTTTGTGCTCATTTGATCTATCATCTTACATCACTTTCCTATGTCAGTTTTATGTTGATGATGGGGGAAAAATCATGGCCCTCCTTCGACAAGTTTGTTCCTATTGACTTCAACACATTATCCAGGAATTAGACTTAGAAACTAATCAGTACCTTGAAACCTGAATGCCTCAATGGAAGGTCCCCTTGCTTTCGACGGTAGGTTTACATCATTGACCTCTGATCGAATGATTCCATGAATGTTCGACTTCAGCTCATTTATTCAAATTTGCTAGAATGTACTAGAGTACCTTGGGATTCATTATCATCATTTAGGATTTCCCTCACACTTGTTAACGGTATACATATATGACCGGTAATCAAGTAGTTTCTACCATGTTCAACATTAGCACATATATTCGCATGGATAGAAGCGTACCATTTCGGGATCAAGACGAAGACCCTAGGAAGTCCTCAGGCACCCAGGTTGCGATGGAGACTATTTGAGTACTTAGAATATTATAGTATATTCATCATGTTGGTGATCTTACTCATATATAATGTCACATAGATCCACTTTGTGTTGGTTCATGGCTATGTTTTGTCATATCGTAGCTCCAATATGTATTCTTTTGTAGCTATGACTTGATCACTTCATGGAAGGTATGGATCCACATTGTATTTTTGTTGGCCATATCTTTAGTCAGTAATTTCATGGATCTGCAGTGTATTTTTCGGTGGCCATGTTTTGAATCAGTTTATTTTCAGCATGGGTATGCCTACCTCAGGGATGATACATATATATTGTTTGATGTTTATTTGCAGTTTTCTCCCAACTCTCCTATTCCAACACCTTCACATACATATTTTAGTAAAGTGTTTAAACCATCAACCTTTATTCTAACCTCACACTTTAGGGGGCATCTGTTATACACCTAAGTGTCACACTACCAAGTGTCATACTTAAGTATTGCAATTGTTATACACCAAAGTATCGCACTACCAAATGTCGCACCCAAGTGTTTCACTTTACCAAGTGCCATACTTAAGTGTAACAACTTCATCACCATGAAGAACTATTTTTCATGACCCCTAGACAAGTTGGAAGGGAAACCTATCAGTTGGAGGTAGAAATACTACCTCTTTCCATGAGAATTTTCCCTTGTTTGAGCTTCATTGCCCCACTTCCCATACACAAGGAGGTATAAACCCTAATCAACGCTCCCCAAGAGCGTATTAGGGAGTGATAATCCCTTGTTCATCTCCATGTGCACATTTATGGGGGGGCGATGAAGTTGTTGCAACCATCATGCCATGTTTTTTGAGGTTGTTTCTGGGAGTTTTCAATTGGTTAAGGGATTGGTTTAAGCTATCTACTATTCAAGGCAAGGTCAATCTTTCTATTTTATACAAATCCTCTTTTGACCACATCCTCTCCTCAAAACTATCCTATGTTTGTGATGCTTGTAAGCCTATATAATGAAGGTCATGCTTGAGTAAAAGGGGGAAGAGAATTGAGAGCATCATACTTATGATTGTGTGAGATCCAAGGGGCTAGAAAGGAGATCTTGCAGGAGTTGTTGCAAGATCGAGATTGAGATTGTAAGTGCTTCACTATTATTTTCTTTCCATTAATACATAACTTGGCCTATTTTCCTCATGCCTATGTGGTCAATATATGCATGTGTATTGTTGTCTAATTCATCATAGATAGATTTTTTTATGATTAAAAACATAGTGTGGAAGAAGGAGGTTTTGCTTTGTTCCTTGTAGGAATTTTCTTGCACCTAGGAGCTTGGACATCAAGATCAAAGGCTGGAGCAACGAGGACAACCGACATTAAAAGGTAAGTCATATGTCTCTCTCTTCTCATTCTAATTGTTGAAATAGGTCTAGGGGGAAAGTAGTAAACCATTTGTTTCCTTCTATCTTGGACCAAAGAGGGGTCTTGATCCAAGGGGGGTTTCACCTGTCCATGAGGGTAACTTTACCAAAACATTAAGGAAGATTTGAACATCATACCACTTGGGTCATACCATTGCTTAATTAGTATGGATTGGTTGGACAAGCATCGTGTCATACTAGATTTATACAACAAGGCTTTCACGTGCCTTTATGAGGAAGGGAATTCAAGGACGGTGCAAGCTATTCCAAGACCTATATTTGTTAGAGAAATTTTAGCATTGCAGTTAAAAATATTTTTTAGGAAAGGATGCCAAATATATGCAGCACATGTGGAGGAGACACCCAGAGATAAGGAGCCAAGTCTAGAAGATGATCCAGGACTAAAGGAATATGAATATGTGTTTGGAGAATTTCCAAGATTGCCACCAAAGACAGATATTGATTTCTCTATTGAATTAATGCCTGGAGTTTCCCCAGTGTCCAAAAATCCCTATATAATGAGCATACCAGAGCTGAAAGAGTTGTAGATGCAGCTAGAAGAATTGTTGAGGAAGGGGTACATACGCCCAAGTGTCTCACCTTAGGGTGACCCAATTCTCTTTTTGAAGAAAAAGGATGGAACTCTGAGGTTGTGTATTGACTTCAGATAGCTTAATAAGGTCACAATAAATAACGGGTACCCTCTACCATGGATCGATGATACTTTCGATTAACTAAAAGAAGTAAACATATTTTCCAAGATTGACCTAAGTTCAGGTTACCATCATGTGAGAATCAGAGAAGAAGAGACCAACAAGAAAACCTTCAAGAAAAGGTATGACCATTTTGAGTTTGTGGTGGTACCATTTGTCTTGACAAATGCACCATCTAAATTTATGTGTCTAATGAATGGAGTGTTCAGATATTACCTGGACAAATTCGTCATTGTCTTCTTGGATGGTATTCTTATCTACTCCAAGACATAGGAGGAGCATGAGCAACATTTGAGTTTGGTGCTACAAGTGTTGAGAGCACTAATTCTATGCCAAGCTAAGTAAGTGCACTTTCTATCAAATGCAAATCCATTATTTTGGCCACATCGTCTCAGAGGAGGGCATAGCTGTGGAACCTGAAAAGATTGAATCAATCAAAAGTTGGACAGCGCTAAATAACATTTCAGAAGTGAGATCCTTTATGGGATTAGTTAGATACTATAGGAGATTCATTGAACATTTCTCCAAAGTTGCAAATCCAATCACTTCACTGCAAAATAAGGGAACAAATTTTGAATGGACTTCTAAGTGTGACAAGAGTTTCCAGCAATTAAGGAATTATTAACGAGTGCACTTATTCTAAAGGTTTCATATTTGGATGAATATTTTGTTATGTGCACATATGCATGCAAGGAATGTCTTGGGGGATTCCTTACACATGATGGACATGTCATATGTTATGACTCAAAGACTCTTAAAGAGCATGAAATAAATTATGCTACCCATGAATTAGAGTTGGCAACCATAGTTCATGCCTTAAAAATGTGGAGGCATTATCTCATGGGAAGAAATTTCAAGATAAAGACACATCATAGTGGTCTGAAACACTTGTCTGAATAGCCAACACTAGATGTCAAACATACTAGATGGATGGAATTTCTCAGTGAATGCGACTTTGACATAAAACACATCAAAGGCAAGGAGAATAAAGTGGTTGATTCACTTAGCAGGAGGGTAGAATGGAACCCCTTCTCCTCCTAATGACCCAGTATTTAACATAGCCCGATAGCCATCTAGGGGTGGGTTTTTTACTTCCTCATCTTTCAATTACGATAAGGTTTTGGACCTTCTTCAATGTTCTTAGAAAATCCACTACGTGGCTACCCCACATGTCTAAGTAATGGAGGTTGGTGTGGCATCCACTCGCACCATGGTGATCAATACGGTAGATCAACTTGTGATAAGCATAAGTTTCGCATATGAACTTTGATTGAGGTGATTCTTACACCGTTGGAAAGATATCGATGTGTAGAATATATAATATTCCTCAATAGTAAAGTTTGGACCAAAAAAAGTGTCATTTAATGAATCAAAATGGCTTTGAAATATTTTAGATGGATTTTTTGACCCAAATTTCCAAATTTGGATCATACCTCCCCATTTAGGGAGGATTTTGGTCCCAAAAATATTTATTGAATGAGGTGAGGAAATATTTCCTCTACCTTCTCCATGGACTACCACTTTGATTTTCCTGGAATTTGTCTTTTAAACCCAATCTTCCAAAGGTCATGTTGCCCTTGTCTTGTAGTTCTCGACTTCTTCTAAAAAGCTATGTCCTCTACTAACACTACCTGGGTATCTGGTTCTAAGTCCTCTATGGAAGGTAGAACCTACTCCTCCTCTTGATCCAACATGGAGGGCTCATAGAGTTTCAGATTCTCCACATTCACTACCCAAGAAATGTGGCACATGTATGGGGATAAAATGAGTCTATAGGCGTTGTCTCCCACCTTTTCCAATACCTCAAAAGGACCCCTTGTAATTTTCTCATGACTCCTTTAGTGTCTCTTATACTTGAAAATGGATCTGCCTGATCTTCTCAACAATTTTTTCTGTCATTAATGCATCTCCTATGAGGTCCTCCCTCACTCCTCCTTATTTTCCATATACAACATATAAGGGTGAAGGTGGAAAATATCCAAAGCAAGTTTCAAAAGGTGACTTACCAGTAGAAGTGTGGACTACTCTGTTATAAGAGTGATCCATATTTTATGAGTAGAATGAAACTAATACAGATTATCAAAATATGCTTAACACATAATAACAGAGATACAGTAAAACTGGTTTCTATTCAATAAGGAAATAAGTTGAAACTATAAAATGCAGCGGAAAACAAGATTGTTGGAATAGTGGTGGCTTATCTTTGAGAAGAGATGTTACGGTTGCGCTCATTCGCAAGAAGATAATTACAATGAGGCTCTGAAGGTATTTTTACAATAAACAGGAATGGGGAAAACCCTAGACATCCAAAAACCTAAACCTATGAGATGAAGCGCCAAAAGTCATGTGGGCCCTATTGGGGTAAGTTAGTACATCAACTTCTCAGGGTCATAACTTTTGCATACGATCTATGTTTTAGGTGCATGATAGCCTGTTGTAAAGGTCTATTCGAGGACTACACATGTTGTCATTGGACTCTGAGTTTGTCTATTTTCTAACTGTGGCAAGCCCTAAAAACATTGTTTAGGGCCTCAAAACAGCCCCAGAAGTCAGGGACCCGAAACTAGGAAAAAACTGCCAAAATGAGATGGTTGGAATAGGTGGGAGGTCAGCGAAATCCATCTATATCAATCCTCCCCCCTTAGGGATCAATGGTCTCCATTGCATTGAGTTCCCCCATCAGATGAGGAAATTTATGTTGAATTTGGCCCTGGTTGAGCCACTTGCCTTGGTGCAAAAGTTGCCCTGCTTTGACAACTCGATAAACCTGGATCCTTTGTTGGCGAGTGCCCTTGACCTATGTGTCCATAATATGATAATTGGATGAATATTGTATGAATTTGGGGTTGAGCATTGTTGGTGTCAATTGTTATGTTATCTCTGAGGTGTCCAATAATGGAGAGAAATAAGGTCGAAGGAGATCCATGTCACTGTGTGCAGGCCAAGGAAAGGAGGAATGTTGAGCTCAAAATCATTGTCACCCATAGCCTTGGTGATGTTCTATGGCCCATAATGGAGTGGGAAAAGATTTCGATGAGGCCATGTAAGGCATTCTTTCTGCAAGTGCAACCAAACTTTGTCGCCCACCTGAAACTTATGTGGCACTCGGTGTTGATCATGGTGTTTCTTTTACTTGGCATTGGACTTATGTAGAATATTTTGAACCTATTAGTGGATGTGTTGGATCCGCTCAATGAACTAGGTGGCTTTGGCAGTTTTAGTTGGAGCAGGGAATGAGTCGGTCGAGGTGGCCGCAAGGGGTAGTGCAACATCCATGGGACCCAATGGTTGGAATCCCAACCCCACCTGAAAGGGGTTGTATTTTGTTGAGCTATGCAGGGCTTGTTTGTAGCTATGATGAACATAGGGAAGAATCTCATCCCATGTGCGGGGTTTCTTTGAATTCTACATGCATAGGATATGCATGATCATTTGATTTATGACCTCGGTTAGGCCATCTGTTTGGGGGTGGAAGGCTGTGGATTTTGTAAGCTTGGTGTTCAGTAGTGACCAGAGGCTTGACCATAATGTGCTTAGAAACCGACTATCCCAATCTGAGACAATGTTTTGCGGGATTCCAAAATGTACCCAGACTCGTTCAAAGAAGAGCTTGGCAGTGGCCTCTGTTGTGATGTTCTTCTTGCAAGTGGCCAGAATTGCCATCTTAGAAAAGTGATCAACAACCACAAAAACACAGGCATTTCCCCTCTTGGTGGATGGGAGACCCAACATGTAGTCCAGGTAATGGACCATGTCCATGCCAAAGGAGCATTTTTCCAAGTTGGTGTATAGCTTGTGTTTTCATAGGGTGTGCAGAACCTCCTGAATATGCTGCAAGTGTTTCACACAAATCTTGTTGTAAATGAGGATGTCATCCAGATACACCACGACAAAAGTATTGGTGAATGGTTGTAGGATATCTTCCATCATCCTCATGAAAGTGGCTGGAGAATTTTTCAAACCAAACGGCATGACCAACCATTCAAAAATACCTTCCTTTGACTTGAAGGCGGTCTTTCATACAACTCTTTTTTCTATCGATACTTGGTCGTAACCAGACTTCAAATCAATCTTAGTGAAGTGTTTGTCCACCGTGAGTTGTTCAAGGAGGTCGTCGATTCGAGGAATCGGGTACCAGTTTTTGGTTTTGATTTTATTCAGGCCCTGGTAATCAATGCAGAGTCGCTGGGCTCCATCTTTCTTCTGTACCAACATGATTGGGCTCTCACAAGGCGATGAGATGGGATGGATGTGCCCTTTGTGCAATAGTTCTTGGATATGTCACTTGATCTCCTCATTCTCTAACAGACAGTGGTGGTAGACTAGCCCATTGGGAAGCGGTGCGTTGCGGTTCAGATCAATGGGATGCTTAACCTGATAGTGTAGAGGTACCCTGGTATGTGAGGAGAAGATATCTGAGTATTCTTCCATGACCTTATCCACTTGTTTCTTCTATGTGGAGATATTTTCCATAGAGTCCATGGATGTGGTTGCGATCTTTCACTCACTCTGAGAGAGAATCATGAAGAAGACAAACTTCCCCATCTGTGAGATGACCTTCCTGCATTGCTTGGAAGAGATCAAGGAAATAGCACTAGGTGGGACTGCCTCGGGTATCCTGTATAATTTATTTTTCAAAGTAATAATAACACTGCGAGGCCTAGACTCATATACAGCATGGTGTTTCCATAAATATGGTTGTCCCAAAATAACATTACAAACTTTGAGAGGGGAAACATCACACAATACCTTGTCTTTAAAGGGCTTGATGTCATATGACAGGCAGCATTGTTGGATGACGTGGATATCGCTTACTTGGCAGAGTCATCCAATCATGTAGGGATGCGGGTGCAGCATTGTGGACAGGGTGAGCTTCTTGACAACCTTCGATGAGATGAGGTTCTTCTGGCTACCACTATCAACGATGAAGTGCAGCGGGGTAGCCTTCACCCACATCTATGAATGAAAAAGGCGCTCACCTTCCTCTGGCTCGTCTAGTTCACCGGGGTGGAGCTTGGTGGTGGAAACAGTAGCATTGGGTTCTACGTCAATGATATGTCTCCCCCTTTCTAGTTCTAACTCATAGTTGAAACCCACATCTTATTCAAAGGCTTTCACCTCAACCACCAGTGACTGCTTGGAGCGGCAATCAGCAGTGTTATGTCAGGGGCTCTTATGGAAGTCGCACCACTTCCCAATATCTTTCTTTGTCTTTCCGGTGTACTTATTTGTCTGCGGCTTGGACTGCTTGTCCTAATGTTCTCCATATTTTATCTGTCCTTTGTTCTGCAAGTTGGGGCTGCCCTTTCCTTGCTTTTGTTGTGCGGGGTTCCTAGGCCCAAATTTCTGCATCCTTTGTTTGAGCTTCTGCTCGATTTTGACGACATATCGATAGGTCATGCCCAGGGATGAGATGTCTATAAATTCCATTTCAGTTTGGATGTATCGATGCAGATCACCACGATACTTGATCACTAGATTTCACTCAGAATATTTGATACCCAGCTTGGTATGCAAGGTGTTGTTCCAGAGTCTTTACTTAAAGCTATAAAGTACTGAGTCTAGGCATCCAAAATGAGGGTGAAAGATATAAAGGAAGAAAACAACTAAGAAAAGAAGATAAGGCTGATTTCTAAGTTGTTTGGGTCTAGCTTCCAATTGTTCCTGAATTTTTATGTCTCGTTCAATGGCTGCCCATGAACGTTCGAGTTCGAACTGGGTAGTAGCAGTTTTCAGAATGGTATTGAAAAGGTTTAAAGAAAGGTTGGTTTGATATGAGAGACCAGGTTCTATGTTGGGTTGTCTTGCCACAGGTACAGTCATAAAGGAACAAAAAAAAATTTAAAGTGTTGGTTGTTGTTTCACCCTTAGATTATACGAGAAAGAATCCCAAATCTAAATTAATAGTATAACGAAATCAAAGGTCGTTTTCCATAACTGAGTTAAATTTTAAAACCATGCATGAAGTGAGAGAAAACATAGAGCTTTTGAACAATGTGAGGCATCAATCAAGGAAGAATATCACCTTATGGCAGAAGAAGAAAATAAGCAGGAAAAACTTTAATGAAGCATATGATATAGAAATCTAAACAATTCACAGGTCTTGTACCTGTTGATAGCCGATATAGAGAAAAAGTTGTAAACAATTAGATGACTGGAATAAATGATCACCACAATAGAGGTTGTACTAAATTGCAGCTAAGCATTCATTAAAGACACATATGAGAAATGATGTGAAATGCGAATTAACAAAAGAAACACATAACCCGGTCTTGACAGAAAAAAGAGTCTTTGATCTGCCTTGTATTCATTTTGGCGAAAGAAATATTCTCTGGTACAATCGGACAAAAGGAAAAAAGCCCTTGTTCTATCTTTCAAGTTTATACTTTTACAAGATTAAAATGCTTTGAATTCTAATCGTTCTAAAAATTTCGGTTATAAATGGAAAATGAAGTGGTTCACTTCCTTGTCTCTTTTCTTCCTCCATGTGGGCAGGGCATTTTCTTTTCTTGTTCTTTGGCTCCAAAAATAGGATGGAATAGGCATCTGTTACTACTTGCCTCCAGAAGTCTTCCCTTTCCCCCTCGATACAATTAACACACCTTTCTATCAACTGGGATATCAGCTTGGAAGGTTCGGCTTGTTTGTTCACCTCGAAAGTGTATCAATTCCTTGCCAACTGTGGCAATCTTTTTCCTACTTGTCAGTCTTCTGTGATGATAGACCACAATTGCAATCTTGGTTTTATCAACCATTTATCCACTTAGGCAATATCGACCTAACGTAACTGGGATAATTCAACTTTTCCTTTTTCCACATTTTCCTTGATATCCAGCATATGTTTGGCTATGTCAATTTTGCCCAGTGTTCCCGCACTACCTTCCTTATCGAGATCTAACAATTTTTTATTTATCAAGACGAATGTTTCTTCACAAGCATATCTCATCTCTTTATCTCTTTTTCTTCTCTCGGATATATTATGTTCCCATGCCTTCAGTAAGATGTTACCTCTGGTTTACTCTAGAATAGACAACCTGGAACTGATGGCCACCTCTTCTTTCATTGTTTCTATAACAGCCTCTTGGAAAGCAACCCGAGCTGCCCCAACTTCTCTTTCTCTCAAAGAGATATCCTTTAATGCTTGTTCTATCGTATGAAAATGATTCTGCATGGTTTCTACTTTGGCAAGTAGATCCTATTGAGCTACTTCTACCTTCTTTCGTATTTCTATGGCTTGGGATTGGAATACCATTATGTCTATGACCTTGTTTTCAACAGAAATTAATTTAGATTGTAGTAGTTTTATTTTCTCCTCCTGTTGACTTACCTGCATTTGGATTATTTGTGTCGATTGATGCATCTTCTCAAGATCGGATTTAAGTCTCTTGATTTCCTGTTGATCAATTGCTCTGGCTTGCTCGAAACCTTTATTTGCCTCATCCCTGGCATTCACCTCTATCATTGCTACCCGAGCCTCCAATTTGTTGATCAAGAGGTTCTTTTGTTTCAACCATGCCTTCAAAGTTCCAATTGAATATTGGTTGGATGTTGCATAAGCCCCCAATGTTCCTGCTACCTCATCGGAGAATTCTTCCTCTTTCCAAGGCTTCTCCATCTGTTAGGATTTTGTATTTTTTAGCTACTATGCCTGCTCTTTGGTATGTTTCTTGCTTCACCACGGCCTTACTTTTCTTACTGAAGAAGAATTCACTAGGAGGCAACTCTTCTACAGAGATAGGTGTCAGGTCCTCCTTGAATATCCACTCTGTATTGGGGTTCCCCTTTGTGAATTTTAAGGGAGTGACGGATGCAATGGGGTTGTCGATTTCCTTGGTAACTATCTTTGGGTTTCCTTCTTCTTGGTTGGGGATCTCTTCTTCCTGATTCGAGATCTCAATTTCCTCTGTCTTGTCCTGAGTCTCTTGTTTTCTAGGGTTCACGCCCATTGAACTTTTATCTTCTGCTTGTTGTGTACCCAGAGGTTGTGAGTTTCTGCCCTATAAAACTTTGGGGAGGAAACTTCTCCTGTGCTCTTGGAATTTATAAAAATCGACCATATCATGGGGTAGCAGAGCTTGAACCCGGCTTAAGACTTCAGAGTAGGACCTCGCACCTCAGAAGATTTCATCATGAGGTGAGGCTTCGTGTTCTTATCTCTTCAGCCCACAGCTCGCCATGTGATTACTCACAATCTTATTAGGGTCATGTTTCTTAAACTCAATGTCTACCAATTTCATTTCCTCCAAGGTCGTAGCCTCCGCTTTGGCATGGCTGAAATCTAATAAAGAATATGTACCAATGTGAATCGGGAAGGGTGGCCATACCTTCTTCGATACTCCTTTGAGCTCCTTGCTTATCCCACCGAGCACAGTTTGCCTGACGATCTTGTGACATACTAGCTTGTCTGGTAAGAATAGCGGCAGATCATATGGGGGGATAGAGGTGCCAAAAACCCTAATATACGAAATATTTGCTTCTATATACCAATCTGCCACGCTGCTCAGGTTGGTCGTGATGTTATCTGAAATCCTAAGAGGCAGATGGTCGAAGATGGAGACATGCATTGGTACCATTACCCAGTTGAAAATCTCGTAGACCAGAGTTTCGAGTGGTAGACATGAATAGGCTCTACATTAGTTGGATTCCAGCTCCAACTTATTAATGGGAAAGGTGTCATGAAGCAAATATTGTCCATGATGTAAGCAGACATAAAGAATTAATATGTTTTCCCACTCGTCTTATGTGCTTGATATTCTGTAATTCGATTGGCCAGACTATCTGACAACAATTTGGCCCAGTCGAAAGAAAAACCCTCAGCTATTATATGAATAAGTGGTACCCATGGGAGAAAAAAGTGAGTGGTTTCCTCCTTCCCATACAGTCTATAGGCCATCATCGCTATATACATGAATTGTGGCACTAAAGATGAGATTGAATAAATTCCATGAGTATCATCCCTGAATTTCACGGGGTGCGAAACCCAGTGTTTGATCAGATCGGATAAGCTTTTCCCAAACTACTTGCATTCCTTATTTTTGAAACCCTCTAAGAATTCAGAATTGTGAGTAAGGTTTGGTTTGGGAGACAATTTATACATTGCCTGTAAATTCTCTCGTTTGAATGTCCCAATTGCCACCTTTTTCGCGTTGAATATTTTCCTAGTCGAGAAGTCTACATGGTCCAGCGCCCATCCGATCATATCATAATAGATAAAAAGTCATGGCCTTGCTGCTATATTGTGCATCTCTGACTGAGCGACAAGTTTGTATTTGGTTGACAAGTCGTCTTTCTCGTTATCGCTGGAATCATTTGGACAATTTATCAGCTCGGATTGCAGAATCTTGGAAACATGCATCCATGTTTAGACAGTATCGATACTTCTAGGCAAGGTATCAGAAATAATATCTGAACCTTGACCTAGACTCTCGACAGCTGCCTTGCACTCTTTTTGCAGAGCCATGATATAGAACCTTGAAATTAGATCCCCTGTCATAGAAAATGAGAACACAGACAGAGGTTATCTTGGTGAATTGACTCTCGCAATTAGAAAGAAATCTAAGATAATGACTGAAACCTTTTCTCTTTGAGCACTTAAGTCTGTACGAGTCCTTGCTGACAAAATGTTAAAATCATTTAATAGAAATATTTAGAAATAAAACGGGATCTTACTACCAATCACCTCACTAAATTTCTAATAAATTCCATAAATGTTTGATAATTCGCGATTCGGGAGGATTGCGGAAACGTTTAATTCTTGGTCCGTAGGATGTACGGGTTGAAGGTCGTTTAAGGTGTTAATTAATCTAGTTCAACCTTTTAATTAAGTGAATTTATTCCTTAATCCCCTTTTCGATGTTTACAGTATCGGATGATTTTACTCCTAGTCTTTAAACCACGAACCCCGAATTTGCGATAGTGCGATTTGGTTGATTAACTGTGATTTGACTTAAGATTTTAATTAACCATGATTAATTAATGAATATTGCAACTTTGGGGATCAGAGTTACAAACATGTTGTTTTTGAGGTAACAACCGCCGAGTCACAAAATAGCGATAAAGATTAACTATGGCTTAAATGTCATTATTCTTGTTATTAACCAGATTGACTTAAAACAATTTTGCAACTTCGCATGTCGGAGGTTCGAAGGGTGTTCGACGTGTAACTCCTGAAACACGAGAGAATGAGGTAATAAAAGGTGATAATCCATTCTTAGTGGTTCAATAATGGTGATTAAAACTAAACCAATTGTCACCATTTCGCGTGTCAGGATACTAGGGCTTTGGTAGGTATAATCGTGATATACACGAAATCCTGAAATCTGACCTTTTAGGCTTAAGTGTATCGATTCACTACTTAGAAAATAGGCGGCTCAAACCTTTGATAACTAGAGTATTCAAAAAATACAAGTGTTCCAACACAAGGTATGGAATATATCTATGAACTCAGGCACTGCTTGGTCTCTTTCTTGCCGCAGTGTGATCCATTTTGTATACAGGTTGTCATAACTTATGGCAGGGTAGTATTGTTCCTAATAGCATCCCTCAAGGATTCCCAAGTGACCGCGACTGTAAATAATGAGGGTTCCTCTATTTCCTTTTGCTCATAGAAATTTTCTCACCAATATTTGACATGGGGAATGGCTTTGAGGAGTGCAAATGTAATTTTTTTCTTTATTTGAAAAGTTATGGACAGAAAAATACCCTTCTAGTAGATTCAACCACTTTTCTATAGCATTTGCATCTATCTGACCTTCAAATATAGGAATATCAAAGTTGATTTTTACCTTGAAGGGGGCGGCACCTCCGCTTGAGGAAGATGTGTCGCTTGTTGGTAGCCGCCGAAGGATTTGCTCAAAACTATCAATCATCTTGTTCCTCTGTTGTGTGAGGGCTTCCTCAAGCAAAATTTTGAAAGGATCTCATGTACCATCGTCTTTATTTTCTCCTGCCATGAGAGGTATCTTGGGCATGCAAGAGATTTTTTCCTCAAGAGAAACAAACTCGAGACCCAATTCTTTGTACCCTGACCTCATTGGGGATATGCATTAAAAACGACAAGGATTAGACCGCTCTGATACAACTTATTTGGATTTTACAAGAAAAATGAAATGAATACAAATTATTAAAATATGCTTAACACATAATAACAGAGATACAATAAAATTGGTTTCTATTCAATAAGGAAATAAGATGAAATTGTAAAATGCAGTGGAAAACAAGCTTGTTGGAATGGTGGCAGCTTATCTCTGAGAAGAGATGTGACGGTTGCGCTCATTCGCAAGAATATGATTACAATGAGGCAATGAAGGCCTTTTTACAATAAATAGGAATTCAAAAAACCCTAGACATCCAAAAACCTAACCCTAGGAGATGAAGCGCCAAAAGTCATGTGGGCGTCGTTGGGGTAAGTTAGTACATCAACTTCCTAGGGTTGTAACTTTTGCATATGATCTTCATTTTAGGTGCACGATAGCACGTTGGAAAGGTCTATTCGAGGAATACACATGTTTCCATAAGACTCTGACTTCGTTTACAATATAATTGTGGCGATCCTTAAAAATATTGTTTAGGGCCTCAAAACGGCCCCAGAAGTCAGGGACCCGAAAACTAGGAAAAAACTACCAAACTGGAAAAATGCAAAAATGAGTCAGTTGGAATAGGTGGGTGGCCACCGACATCCATCTGGATCAAAGAGTTTTGTATATAGATCATATTTTCATCCTAGGTATTTGAAATATCCTTGATATAATGGATCTGGCTAGACTCTGTTGAAACTGATGTCTGATCTCTCAGATCTAATACTCTAGAGGTTTCTGGATGTGTTTTAGTTACTTTGTTTAACATGCATGGTGATTTTTCATGTGTGTTTCATAAAAATAAGTTGTTTGAGTAGAATATATGATGCATGAGAAATAAAAGGAACCCGCACAACTCAATAACATGTATTATGGGAAATAACAGAAAATACAATGTGCATGTAGGAAATATAAGAACTACTAATCAGCTAGATCTCATAAGATTTGATCGTCGATGGAATACAATGAAAAACAACAAGAAATACATGTATACAAAATATCAGGAAGATTCGGCAACATGCATGTACAAATTTGTTGCATGCAATCTCGAATACTCATGGTAACTGTTGCAAATGTATGGAAAGTTCACCCTGTTGGAAATACTAATCTGATTTGCATGGAAACTATCCCAAATGATGTTCCCTAACCTCACAACTCCTCCTGGTAACTTTCAGACTGAATATCAGCTTTCTGATGGACTAACTTGACCCCGGATGGGACCCCTTGGGGGTTTGCGCCTCTCTCATGGACAACTAATGTGCCCAAAGTGATTCCACTGTCGGAATCTGGTGATTTATGGCTCAAACTGAGTGCCCTAGTATTCTCTGTACTGGGTTGGGAGGGTTTCTCTGGATCTATCCCGGTGATCTCTCTGGAACCCTCATTGTACTTCCCCAAGTGTTGCACACTTCCTGGCTACCTGTTGCACACTAAGGGATTCCTCCATCAGAATCTGATGAATGATCGCTTAAAATAAGTGCATTGTCTCCCTCTCAATTGAGTCAAAAGGAAATGGCGAAATATGGCATGGTCTCATCCAACTACACAAAATTGTCTCTAACCCTTGTGCCCTCACTGGCTGCAATGCACAATCTCTGAACTGGGTCTATATATTCTTGATCTGGCATGGTGAAATACCTATATGGTATCTCCAATAATATAGGGTGTGTCTTCCAACATCGAAACTGATATGGGTGGTGGTTTCCTCCAAAAATCCACAAAACATCTAAGAGGTCGACTTCCTCCTCTGGAACCTGTTCTCAAATCAAAATCATAACATAATGAGGAATTAGGTTGAATTCCTCTTCTTATACCTCCCCTGATATAATTTTTCATTGACATCACTTAAGCTAGGCGCCTTTCCTCCTAATTCAAATGTGAGTAATTAATAAGTCCCCCCTTAACACCTTTTTCTTCTATTTCTCCATTGACTTTGGCTTAAGTGAATTTTCCTATGATTTTTGGCTTAACTGATCGTTTAGCCATTTATTCACCCTTATTTCTCCCTTTGTTCGCTATTTTTGCCTAACTATAGTCTATGAGAACATATAGACTACTAAGTCACTCCCTGCTGAGGTTATTCTTGGGAACGGGACATCACAGTCCTCCCTTCCCAAAATTGCTTGTCATCAAGCAACATCAATCATAGATATTGCAATATATGATCTCCCTCCCATGTGGCATCCTCCAATGGAAGTCCCCTCCATCTGACCAAGCACTCTCTAATGACCCTACTCCTCAACCTGTGCTCTCTCTACTCTAGCACCTCCTCTGGCACTAACTCCAACTATCCCTCTTCATCCAAGGGTGGAACCTCCTCTGAAATGGACACATGGTGTCCCACTTCCTTTTTAAGGCAAGAAGCATGGAACACGTTGTGGATCTTGCTACCCTCCGACAGCTCTAGCTCGTAGGCCACTTCGCCTACCTTTCTGACGACTCTGTAAAACCCATAGAACCTAGGCTTCAACTTCTCTGTCTCGCTCATCATCAATGAAGATTATATGTACGGTTGTAATCACAGAAAAACCAAATCCCTTACCTCGAAATTGTGCACTATCCTCTACCTATCTACACAAACCTTTTGTTGGATATGAGCTACATGTCGGTTCTTGTTCACTACCCATAGAATCCTATGACTCTCCTCAATCCAGTCTTTGTCCCATAGGACCCTGCTATCCCCAAACACAGTCTCCACAAAAGAGGGTGCATCATATCCATACAATGCTGTAAATGGTGACATCCTGATAGACATGTGGAAAGTTGTGTTGTAACAGTACTCGCCCATGTGTAACCTATTGATTTTTCAATGAGCTATGGCTCATGCATCTTCTTTGAATTTTTTGTTTAACTTTTACTTGAACCATAACTACTACAGCAAACCAAGATCACAAGAAGAATAACCATGCACAATAACACAAGAAGTATCACGGGAAACCCTTCTCAACAAGGGAACAAAACCTATCCAATCCTTTGCTATATTCGTCAAGAGAAAGACCTCCCACACCATTTCCAAACCTATAACACAAGAGGGTGTTGTAATTCTCATAATTTCAGACCACAACTTCTGAAATCATGAGATGACACAATGATAAGTGTGTTTCCTCAATGGGGATTCACCTTTATTTATATAAGACTTATCACATCAAATGATGTGTCTATTGGCACAATAGGGTTGACCTCAATAACTCAAAATATAATTAATAATTACCATATTAATTATCTTTTACATTAAGGTGGGGCCAACCTGTACCCTTTACATTACAAATAGGTGTTGGATCATGTTGTCATTGATGCCAATGGTTTGTCATTGATGCCAATGGTTTGATTACTTGGGAGATTGTTGGATCATATGTCTTTGATGTAAATGGTTTGGTTTGATTGATGTCATTGGTTGATGTCAAGCAATTGATTGATATGATTCCCTTGATCAGAATGTTATATGTCCAAGTGGAAACCAATCGATGCAAAGGTAAACAAATGGATGAACTCCAAAGTGGTCCCCTTATGGTGAAAGCCCT
>JZKD02S0299355.1:95594-131501 GCA_000966675.3 Picea glauca | reverse complement strand
TTTAGCAGATTTTGCTATTTTTAGCTGATTTGTAAATTAATCCTGGATTAAGGGATTAGGGTTTTGGTATCTACGGAATACCTAAAAACATTGTATATATTGTATGGTGAATGGTAAAATTCGATATAATGAAAATAAGAAAGGTTTTCCCGGTTGAGGGTTTCTGGTAAAAATCTCTGTGTACTTTGTGTATGAGCCATTGATTAATTTTTGTATTGCTTAAGAATCTATATGCATTGCTTTACTTCGCAGGTTTGAAACTTACAACACAACCATCTCACCCATGTCTATTGTTGCCCCCCCACATAATTCCTCAGATACCCCTCCACCCATTTTTTGACAATATTTGTTTATTCATTTGTTTGTTGGTGGTAGCTGGTACTCGTGGCTAACTTTGTGCCCACCAACCTAAAGAGCTCCTGCCAAAACGTGTTGATGAAGTGCCCATCTTCGTCACTGACTATATGCCTAGGTAAACCATGCAACCAGAAAACCTCTTTGAAAAATAGCTCTGCTACCTATATGGCCTTGTAGTCTGTGGGTATGGAAAAGAAGTGTGCAAATTTGTTCAGCCTGTCGACCACTACAAATATACAGTCCCTTCCCTGCACTTGAAGAAT
Source organism: Picea glauca (assembly GCA_000966675.3). NCBI lineage: Eukaryota > Viridiplantae > Streptophyta > Pinopsida > Pinales > Pinaceae > Picea > Picea glauca. The sequence goes on along the minus strand of JZKD02S0299355.1, from coordinate 130,881 downwards.
TCTTGGAATGAAGTCCATAGAAATTCTCTCCCATTTCTGCTCCAAAATGGGTAGAGACTGAAGTAACCTCATGGGGTGTGTATGCTCAGACTTGTTCTACTGACAAGTTGTGCACTCTCGGATGTGCTTCAGTACATCATCCTTATGACCCTTCCATGAGAATCTCTCCTTGATCTATCGGTATGTTTTGAAGAATCCCTTATGTTCGGTTGTAGTTGAATGGTGACAAACCTTCAAAACCTTCTCTTTTAAGGTATATTTTGGAACCAAGTATATTTGTTCGTTGTATAAAATGACATCGTCAAACACCTGATATCTATCATCCACTACCTGTCAATCCAGCACCTCACAGGCAAACTTGTTTCTGGAATACTCCACCAACAAATGTGTCTTCCAATTTGTGCCACTATCCATCATCGAACACCATGTTGGCCTCCTGGAAAAAGCATCTACTACGACATTCATTTTTCCTTTAACATACTCAATGTTAAATTCAAAGCCTTGGATCTTCGAGACCCACTTCTGTTGTCTCTCGCTAAGGTCTTTCTAATATAGGAAATACTTGAGACTGTTGTGATCAGTGTTCAATACAAATCTGCTACCCATTAGATACTACCTGAATTTGGTTAAGGCATGCATGATTTCTAGCATTTTCTTGTCATAAATCGAATAGAGTCTCTTCGACTCGTTGAGATTCCTACTCTCGAACACAATGGGATGGCCCCCCTGCATCAAAACTGCTTCAATCCCCACCCATGATGCATCGCACTCTAGGACAAACGGTCGAGAGAAATTTGAAAGGGATAGAATAGGGCATGTGCTCATAACCTCCTTCATTTTGTCAAAAGTTTGTTGTGACTCATCCAACTAATGAAAAGCACCCTTCTTGGTTAGATGTGTGAGTGGTGCCCCCAAATATGAAAAGCCCCTAACAAACCGCCTATAGTAACTACATAACCCAAGGAATCCCTTCAGCTTTGTGAGGTTCTTGGGTGTTGGCCAATCCAGAATGGCTTGGATCTTCTCCTAATGAACCTGTACTCCATCCTCACTGATGATATGCCCCAAGTACAGTAGTTCTCTCATCTCGAACTCACAATTGGACTCCTTGTAATATAATGATTATGCCTGCATATTTCCCAATACCTCCTCCAAGTGTGTCAAATGCTCATCCCATGTCTTACTGTAAATCAAAATGTCATCGAAGAATACCAAGAGGTACTTCCTCAGCTGCCCCGTGAAGATTTGATTCATGCAAGACTAAAAGGTGGTTGGTGCATTGGTCAACACAAACAACATGACCAAAAACTTGAAGTGACCAAAATGGCATCTGAAAGTTGTCTTCTCTATGTCCTGCTCTCTTATGTTGATCTGATGATATCCTGACCACAGATCAATTTTGATGAAGAAAACTTCCTCATGTAGCTCATCCATCAACCCATCTACGTGCGGAAGAGGGTACCTATTCTTGATTGTTTTCTTATTAAGGGATCTATAGTCTATGCACATCCTCATTGTGCCATATTTCTTTAGTATCAATACAATTGAAGAAGCAAAAGGATTCGTGTTAGGCCTGATGTGCCCCATCTCAAGCAATTCCTTGATTGCTTTCTCGATCTTGTCCTTGAATCTCTTGGGGTTTCTATAGGGTGCGTTGATCAAAGGTGTATCCCCTGCCTCCAACTCAATAGTATGCTCGAACCCCTTGTCAGGTGGCCTACCTAATGGTATCGGCCCAAACACTAGCTCATACTGGCTCAAAAGCTCTCTGATTTGTGGATGGTAATGCTCTCTGCCCTCTGAATCCTTCTAGGTGGTGATCAGAGACTATGTTGCATATGCTACATCACCGTGGTGGAATATCTACTCCATATTCTTCATTGATACTGCTTTGGGTGCTCTAGTAGACATACCTCTCAATACTACTCTCGACCCACTGGAATATTTGAAACTCATGGTCAACGTCTAATAGTTGAACCCAATCTCTCCCAATGAATAGAGCCACTGTACCCCCAACACTGCATCTGTATCTGACAGGTCAACTACGTAAAAGGTATCCATCAGGGTGTAGTTTCCTAGCTTGACCTCTAGGTCTAGAGCCATATCTAAGCATGTCATAGTATATCCATCTACCACGGCCACGATGAACCCCTCAAACTCCTCAGTGTGTAACCCCCTCCGAGATATTAAGGACACATCAATGAAATTGTGGGTGGCCCCACCATCTACTAAAGTTTTCATGTGTTGCCCCTATATAAGTCCCTTGATCCTGAGAATGTTATACCTGGGTACTTTGGAAAGGGTTTCTATGGTTTCCCCTCTCACCTCTCTATGAGGTTTTGTCTCCTCCTTTGGTTGTGCCTCTACCTATGTCTCGAGTTTCTTTGGATTCCTCTTTGGATCATGCGTAGGCTCATCCTCTGAATCATTGTCTACATGTAAACCGATCTCCTAATCCTCCTCATCACTACCTGATTCCACTTCAATGTAATAGATCTTTCCCTTTCCCATGCAATGATGCCCTAGGACCCAAGGGTCTCTGCAAGAGATGCAAAGCTTCTTACTCATCAACTCCCATCTGGTGTCAACATCCAACTTGGGCTTACCTTTCCAATCCCTCTGAGGATTCTTTTGATCCTTGTCTCTATGTGACACAAAGGGTTTGGTAAAGGATTTGGGTTTCAGCGTTGAGTCCCCCATGGCTCTAGTACGCACAATGGCCTCCTATAGGGTGTGAGGCTTGAAATCCTTAACCTAGCCCCTTAATGTCTCCATCAATGCCTCAGTGAACAACATCACCAATCTAGGATCTGAAATATCTGATATGGCCACTGCGTTCCACTCAAACTCTGTGATGAAGGCCTCAATTGACAATGTTTTTCTCAACTGTGTCAAATCTCTGAAATAGAGTTCTGGATCCCTCCTGTCAAACCTCTCCACCAACCTTTCGGNTTTGATCCTTGTCTCTATGTGACACAAAGGGTTTGGTAAAGGATTTGGGTTTCAGCGTTGAGTCCCCCATGTCTCTAGTACGCACAATGGCCTCCTATAGGGTGTGAGGCTTGAAATCCTTAACCTAGCCCCTTAATGTCTCCATCAATGCCTCAGTGAACAACATCACCAATCTATGATCTGAAATATCTGATATGGCCACTGCCTTCCACTCAAACTCTGTGATGAAGGCCTCAATTGACAATGTTTTTCTCAACTGTGTCAAATCTCTGAAATAGAGTTCTGGATCCCTCCTGTCAAACCTCTCCACCAACCTTTCGGTGAACTCCAAATATGAAGTAATGTGGCTGTCACCCAAGGTCACCGTCCCATGATACCACCACTTGTGGGCCTCCCCATCCAAGTGCAAGGTGGTGAAGCTAATAGCTTCTAACTCTGTCATCAGGTTGAGCTTGAAATATGTGTCAAGATTTTGTACCCATGCCTGAGCTAAGCATCGAGATGACCCATCGAAAGTAGGAATATTCATCTTTCCCACTTTCTTAGTGAATTCCATGTTTTGAGTTTGCACATTTCCCCTCTGTGCCTCCCTAGGCCTGTTTCGGTACCTGACTAAACAATAATCTAGAAAACTCATGTCTGCATGGAACTCTGGTCCCAATGCAAAAAAATCTCTCATATACTCCCCAAATGGGTCGTGTGGCATTGTCTGCCCATGTCCTGGTTTTCCTCATGTCTTCTCTCACTGTCTCAATGGTTGTCCCCCCAGAATTGTGGATATAGATGTTGGGGAATCCTCACAGATGATGTATAGGCACAGATAGGTGAAGGATGTCCACTCGCTCCACCCTGAGATCCACTGGAGCCATTGGCACCACCTACCTAGTGTCCTCCTGAACTAATCGCTCCTTTTGTTTCATTGGCAACCATATTGCTAAAAAATTGATTGATCATTTATGTGTTGATGGCCATTTGTTCTATGGCATTCATAATATCTCGTTGTCCTCACCCTGCTGGAAGTACTAGTCTGATTTTCCTGGAAACTATCCCAAATGATGCACCCTGACCTTACATCTCCTCCAGATGACTGTCAAACTGAATATCATCCCTTTGATGGATTAACTGGACCCCAGATGGGACCCCCTGGGGGTTTTTGCTCCTCTTCTAGACAACTGAAGTGCCCCAATGATTCCACCATCAAAATATGGAGATGTATGGCTCAACTTGAGCGCCTTGTTACGCTATGTACTGGGTCAGGAGGATTTCTCTGGATATGTCTATGTGAGCTCTCTAAAACCCTCATTGTACTTCCCCAAGTGTTGCACACTTCTTGGTTTCTTGCTGCGCACTAAGGGAATCCTCTGTTAGAAATTTGGTATCTCTAACTGAGATAATGCTCCCTGGTATCCCAAAGTTCACCCAAACTTGTTCAAAGAACTTGTTTATTGCTTCTTATCCATTGATGGTATTTTACAAGCCATGAGAATGTACATCTTGTTGAACCTGTCAACTACCAAAAATTAATAGCCATGTCCTTTCTAGGTCATTGGTAACCCTCCCACAAAATCCATTGAAATCCTTTCCCAAGGTCGAGAGGGGATAGGTAAGGGATGGTATAGACCGTGCTTCCTATTATTGGAGTTGTTGGTACAACAAAGTATACATCCTCTAATAAAATTTGCTACATGTTCTTATATTATGGGCTAATTCACATACCTATGAAGTTGGCAACTTTTTTTCCAACACCAAAATGTCTTGCAACCTTGGAGGTGTGAGCCTCTCTAATAAGTTACAATTGTTCACCTTTAGGAACATAGAGCTTGTCAAACTTGTAAAGTAAACCATTTTGGAAATTATAGTCATCCTTTTCGTCATCTCCTTCTATATGAGTTTAGCCATGCAGTTGTTGAAACGACTCCTTGAAGTCTTCATCTTCTATGTATGCATCATGTGTAAAAGGATCCATGTGCATCAAAGTTCCCAAAGTTGTAATCTAGGCCTGTAAGTACTGTAGTGGTTGGTGATTTGTGTGGATGATGGTCTCGTTTCCCATTAGATAGTGCTTCCACTTTTTGAAAGCTTGTACCAAATCATAGAGCTCCTTGTTGTAGGTAGGATAGGTTAGAACCGCCCCATGAAATACTTCATAATGATAGTAGACAAGCCTTCCTCCCTGCATCAGGACTACTCCCATGGCATATCCACTTGCATCTATCTCCACTTCAAAAGGATTATGCAAGTTTGGTAGTGCAAACATTGTGCTTGACTAATATTTATTTTCATCTCATCAAAAGCCTTTTATTGATTCTTCCCCTACTGGAAACTCTTACTGCCCGTTGTTATTGCATGGAGTGGTGCAGCTATTGCTGAAAACGAAGCTATCAACTTCCATAAGTACTATGATTCCCCAACAAAGCTTCTAAATTCTATGCAATTTGTAGGAATTGGTCATTTCATGATGGCCTCCATCTTGGTGGGATTTATCTTGAGCTCGCCTCCACCGATCATATGCCCAAGATACATCAAAGACTATTGAGAAAACTCGCATTTCTTGAGATTGGCTAGAAATTGGTGCTTCTTCAAGGTCTCTAAGACCTATGTAAGATGTGATATGTGATCCTCTCAGGTATCATTATAAACCATTATATCATCCAAATCAACAATAAAAAATGAATCTAGATCGATAAGGGTGTAAAACATCATTCATTAGTCTCATAAATGTAGTTGGTGTGTTGCATAAATTGAATGGCATAACCAACCACTCATACAAACTGATCTAGATTGTTTTGAGAATGAGATGAAGACAGAAATATAGCAGAGATACAAAAAGGAAGTACATAGAAATATTGCAAGAAACACATAAATATAATGAAACCCAACTTCTATTATTGAATAAGAGAAAAACATTGTAGAACACAAACTGGTAGAATGGGGTAGCTTATCTCTGAAAAGAAAGAGATGTTGGCTATGCTTCATTTGCAACAAGTTTTACATCACACTCCATTGCATGCTTAAAGGGACTCCTTCACCTCAATTATATATGAGAGAGTGAGAGGATAACAATTCCCATGATGCATGTGGGATAAATTGGACTAAGTTTATAAAGTGCCATAGCCATGCAAAATAGTAGGAATTTACGGGCGGTCACCCATCCTAGTACTACTCTAGCCTAAGTGCATTTAATTACGGAGTTCAAATGGGATCTAGTGCATTAACGTTATGTCATAGGAATGTACATAAGACCACTAGGAAATCATTAAATGATGAATGTAATTAACAAATGAAGATGGCATTACATTCCATTCTCCATCAAAACGGTGAATATCATAGTTTATAATCCGGAGATATAATAAAGAAATGCACAGAGATATTGCAGATATTCAATAATATAAAAGAAATGTATCAGAGATGCAACCATAAACACAGATATACAGTAATACACGATTTCTATTAANTGTACAGAGACTGTAAAAATACAGAGTGAAAGACTCGCTAGAATGGTGGCAGCTTATCTCTGAGAAGAGATGTGACGGCTACTCGTATTCGCAAGAAGATGATTACAATGAGGCTTCAAAGGCCTTTTTACAATAATCATGAATGACAAAAACCCTAGACATCCAAAAACCTAACCCTAGGAGATGAAGCGCCAAAAGTCACGTGGGCCCCGTTTGGGTAAGTGAGTACATCAACTTCACGGGGTCGTAACTTTTGCATACGATCTCTGTTTTAGGCTTGTGATAGCTCGTTGGAAAGGTATCATCAAGGAGATTCATTTTGGGGGCTCAATCATTCCTTTGAATATCATTGAGAATCTCTATCTCAAAAAACCTTCATTTGGGCCCTCAAAATGGCCCCGGAAGTTAAAACCTGCTAAAAATAGTAAATTGTCAAAATTGCCAGAAAACTGTTTTAAGCCATTTGGAAAAGGTGGGTGGCCACCGATATCCACCTGGATCAATCCTCCCTCCTTAGTAAGCAATGGTATCCATTGCATTGAGTTCCCAAGGGAGAGGGAAAAGCGTTTGTTGAAATTGCATCTTTGTGAGCTGCTTGTCTTGCTGGAGACGTCGCGTTGCTCAGTTTGTGGAAATCTGTCATGAACCTGTTGAAGTTGAGGTTGTTCAACAACTCGAGATACATGATAGGACTATGTGCAGAAGGAATCTTAGCACTTTGTTGCAGCCTTGTCGACCTGCTTCTATTGGATAGAAGGTGTTTGGGGCAAGGTTGTAGTGGTTGCAGTGTCCTTTTGTTCTCCTTTTGAACAGATTGTGAAGAAGCTTAATTTTGAAGTATGAGATACTACCTTGCAACACTTTTTAGGTGGAACAATAGTCAGAACTACCTCTAGTATTCTGTAGAGATAAACCCCCAAAGTAACAATGAAACTACGGGGTCGAGATTCATAAACAGCATGGCGTCTCCACATATATGGTTGGCCCAAGAGAACATCACAGAAATCTAGTGGGGAAACATCACATAATACCTCATCCTTGAAGGGTTGGATGCCATATGACAATCAGCATTTTTGGCTGACATGAAGATCTCATCCTTGCCAAAGCCACCCGATGTTGTATGGTTGTGGTTGTGGTGTTGTCGACAATCCCAACTGTTTGACGACCTCTGTTGAGATGAGGTTTTTCTGGCTTCCGCTATCAACAATAAAATGTAGCGGGGTCCCCTTCACCCACATCTGTGAATGAAAAAGGCACTCCCCCTCCTCAAGATCTGTTGGTTCTTCTGGTTGAATTACTGCGGTCACGACAATAGCAGTGGGGTTTGCATCAATGATCTATCCTTTACCAGTATTTTCATAATCAGATTCTGAATTAGGGTTCGGATCCTTGTCTTTGATCTCGACCACCAATGACTGTTTTGAGCAACATTCATCGGTGTTGTTCTAGGGGCTTTTGTGGAAATCACACCATTTTCTAGTGTCCTTCTTTGTCTTCTCGTGACCCTTATTTTCCTGTGTCTTAGACTGGTTTTCGGGATACTGTTTGTTAGGGTCGTCTTTGTCATACTTTGGTTGTTGCGGATTTGCAGACCTGAATTCTTGTTTGTTTTAGTGCTTAAATTTCTGCTCAATTTTAACAGCATATCGATAAGCAATATCGAATGATGAGATGTCCAGAAAAAACATTTCAGTCTGGATGTATCTATGTAGAGCCCCACGGTATTTCAAAACCAACTGTCACTCGGAGTCTTTGATACCTATCTTGGTGCGTAAGGTATGGAAGGTATTGGTGAACTTCGGAACTTCTTGGCCCCTATCTTATCACAGTGTGGTCCATCTCATGCACTGGTCCTCATAGTTGCCAACAGGGTAATACTGTTCTTTTACCGCATCCACAAAAAAATCCCAAGTGGGATCGGCCTCATATATTCCAGACTCCTCTATGGAACTTTGCTCCCAATAAGTTTCCCACCAATGTTTGACATGAGGGAGAGCTTTGAGGAGTGCGAAGGTGATCTTTTCTTTGTCAGAAAAATTTTGAACAGAGAAATAACCTTCTAGCAGAGTTAACCATTTTTCTAGGGCTTCTACATCTATCTGTATTTCAAATACAAGAATATCAAAATTAACTTGTACCTTGAAAGGCGAGGTGCCTCCAAAGTGGCCACTTGGTGCCTGATTCTATCAATAGGCGTTGAAGGATGTGGGAAAAATTCTCCATCATTTCATCCCTCTGTTGTGTGAGAGCTTGCTCAAGCAACAGATTGATAGGATTGTCTGCTCCGTTGTTTTTCTTTTCTTTCGCCATTGCGGGTTTCTTGGGTGTGCGAGAGAGATTGTCTTCAAGAGAGACAAGCTCAAGACCCAACTTTCTATAATCGGACCTTGTCAAGGACATGCACTAAAAAAACGATCAAGAGCAGCCTGCTCTGATACCACTGATCCGGATTATTTTTGACACGAAATGAGATCGAAGATATAATAAAGAAATGCACAGAGATATCGCAGATATTCAATAATATAACAGAAATGTATCAGAGATGCAACCATAAACACAGATATACAATAATACGTGATTTCTATTAATGAAAGAAATGTACAAAAACTGTAAAAATACAGAGTGAAAGACTCGCTAGAATGGTGGCAGCTTATCTCTAAGAAGAGATGTGATGGCTACTCGCATTCACAAGAAGATGATTACAATGAGGCTACGAAGGCCTTTTTACAATAAGAAGTAATTCCTAAAACCTTAGACATCCAAAAAACTAACCCTAGGATATGAAGTGCCAAAATTCATGTGGGCCCCGTTTGGGTAAGTGAGTACATCAACTTCCCGGGGTCATAACTTTTGCATACGATCTCCATTTTAAGCGTGTGATAGCTCATTGGAAAGGTATCATCGAGGAGATTCATTTTGGGAGCTCAATCATGCCTTCAACTATCATTGAGAACCTCAATCTCAAAAAACCTTCATTTGGGCCCTCAAAATGGCCCCAGAAGTTAAAACCTGCTAAAAATAGTAAATTGCTAAAATTGCCAGAAAATTGTTTTGAGCCATTTGGAAAAGGTGGGTGGCCATCGATATCCACCTGAATTAGTTTATCAAAACCACGGGCTCAAAATGGTGATTCAATAGAAGAGTTGGATGGCCACTGAGATCCATTTGGATCATTCCTCCCCCCTTAGGAAGAAATGGTCCCCATTGCATCAATTTCCCTTGCAAGACAAGGAGACTTCTGCTAAATCTGAAGCTTGGTGTGTTTCTTCCCTTGTTGAAGAAATTGTCCTAATTAGCTTGTTAAAGTATGTCATGAACCTATTGATGGAGGGGTTGGATCCATTCAACCAATATATTTGCATGATCTACCTGAGTGTGGGAGGAATTTATCCATGAATATGTAACATGAAGAGTATGAATGGTTATGTTATAACCTTGTTTTACTAGGCAGTGTGGAGGAACCCCCGTAGGTGCAACAATAACATCTTTTTACTTGTCTACAATATTTTTCATCTGCTTCTGTTTGATATAAAGGTCTTGGGTTAAGGCTGCATTATTTGCAGTGTCCTTTTGTTCACCTTCCGATCGTATTGTGAAGAGGCTAAACTTTGCAGTATGAGAGATTACTTTGTGGCATTGTTTTGGTGGAACAATAATCGAAACTACCTTTGGTTTCTGGTATAGTTGACCCCCTAGAGTAACAATGACATTATGGGGTTGAGACTCATAAATAACATGAGGCCTCCACATATATGGTTGGCCTAATATAACATCACAGACTTCCAATGGGGAAATATCACACAATACCTCATCCTTGAAGGCCTTGATGCCATAGGATATGAGACATTGTTTGTTGACATGAAGATATTGACCCTGGCGAAGCCACCCGATGTTGTATGTCTGCAGGTGTGGTGTTGTTGGAAAATCCAACTACTTGACAACCTCTGTTGAGATGATGTTCTTTTGGCTTCCGCTATCAACAATAAAATGTAGTGGGGTCCCCTTCACCCACATCTGTGAATGGAAGCATCAGACCCCCTCCTCAGGATCCTCTTTTGGTTGGATTGTTGCAGTTGCAACAATAGCAATGGGTTCTATATCAATGATCTGTCTCCTTTTATTATTTTTTGAATCAGGTTCCAATTCGGGTTTCGACTCTTTGTCTTTGATCTCAGCCATCAATGACTGTATTGAGCAACATTCATCAGTGTTGTGCCAAGGGTTGTTGTGGACCTCACACCACTTTATAGTGTCTTTCTTAGACTTCATGTTACCCTTCTTTTCCTGCATCTAGAACTAGATATCTTGAGGTTGTCCTTTCTTTCTCTGTCCATGCTTCTCCCACTTACTATGTTTCTTGAATTTCTGCTCAATTTTGATTGCATATTGATAAGAAACTCCTGGTGAGGATATGTCCAATAAATCCATCTTTGTTTGGATGTACCTGTGTAGACCACGGCAGCACTTCAAAACTAGGTGTTGCTTGGAGTCTTTGATACCCATGTTTGAGTGAAAGGTATAAAATATGTTGATGTACTCTGGCATTGTTTGATCTCTTTTTTTATGCATATTTTCACATCTCATGTATTGGTCATCATAGTTTCTGACAGGGTAGAACTCCTCCTTTAGGGAATTTACAAAGTTCGCCCAAGTGCGTTCTCTCCCAAATAATGTAGATTCATTTGCGGTGTACCTCTCCCAATAACCTTCCCACCAATATCTGACATGGGGAAGGGCTCTAAGGAGCGCAAATGTGATCTTTCCACTGTCGGGAAAAATTTGGACAGAGTAATAACCTTCTAGTAGATTCAACCCTTTTTCTAGAGAATATGCATCTATCTAGCCTTCAAATAAGGGGATATCAAAACTGACATGTACCTTGAAACTTACAAAATGGTTGTTTGTTGAAGATGTCTCAATTGTCGCCATCAGTAGTCTTCGAAGGATCTGAGAAAAATTGTCCATCATCTCGTTCCTTTGTTGCACAAGGGATTCCTCGATCAACATCTTGAAAGGATCTCTTACTCTGTCATCTCTCTTTTCTTCCGTCATGGGAGGTCGTTTGGGCTAGCGAGAGTGGTTGTCCTCGAGAAAAACTAGCTCGAGACTGAAATCTCTATACCTTGACCTCATCGGGGAACTACTCTGAGAAATGACAAGGAGAAGACTTCTCTGATACCACTAATCCAGATTATTTTGAGAACGAGATGAAGACAAAAATATAGCAGAGATACAAAAAGGAAATACACAAAAATATTGCAATAAACACAAAAATATAATGAAACCCAACTTATATTAATTATTAAGAGAGAAAAACACTATAGAACACAAATTGGTAGAATGGGGTAGCTTATCTCTGAAAATAAAGAGATGTTGGCTACAACATCACACTCCATTGCATGCTTAAAGGGCCTCCTTCACCTCAATTATCTATGAGAGAGTGAGAGGAGAACAATTCCCATGATGCATGTGGGATAAATTGGACTAAGTTTATAAAATTCCATAGGCATGTAAAATAGTAGGACTTCCTGGGTGGTCACCCATCCCAATACTACTCTAGCCTGAGCATGCTTAACTGTGGAGTTCTAATGGGAACTGGTGCATTAACGCTATGTTGTAGGCATGTACATAAGACCACTAGGAAATCATTAAATGATGCATGTAATTAACAAATGAAGATGAAATTACATTCCATTCCCCATCAAAAGGGTGAATATCATGGTTTATCAAAACCACAAGCTCAAAATGGTGATTCAATGGAAGAGGTGGATGGCCATTGAGATCCATATGAATCACAAACCTTGCCTTGTCTTGAAGGCAAACTTCTAGGTATCTTCTTCTTTTACTCGTACCTAGTGATTTCCTGATTTCAAATCTAGCTTAGTGAAGTACTTGGCATGTTGTAGTTGGTAAAATGGATCATCGATCATGGGTAGAGGGTATCGATTCTTCATTGTAATCTTGTTCAATTCCATGTAATAGATACACATTCTCCAAGTCACGTCCTTCTTGAGTACAACTATGATGGGTGACCCACAAGGTGAGGTACTTGATCGAATCACACCATGCTCCAACAATTGATGCAACTGCTTCTTTACTTCATTTGTTTCCAGAACGGGCTTTCTATACAACCCAATATTTTGCAAGGGGGAGTTTGGAAATAATTGGATTTCATGCTCCACTTCTCTCTTAGGTGGTAGCCCTTTAGGCTCCTGGAATACCCTTTTTTATGCCTATAGAAACTCCTCCAACTTATGTTTCTTCTCTTAACTACAACCTTCCAGGGATGTCTTTACTTTTAACGACTCTTCACCAGAATGATTTTATTTTAGAAAAAGTAAAACATATTTATTGCTAGAACTAATCAACTTCTTAGCTTGATTGGCACTTACGAATGAAAGTTTTGATTTTCATTTATGCACAATGATGATGAAGGATTTCCCATCCTTGGTGAGGCGGTACTGATAGGCTCTCTGCATGAAGAGAAAATACCTCATATACATGTAGGGGCTTCCAAACACCACTCTGCATACATCCAGTGGCACTACATCCAATTCTACTTCAACTATAAAATCAACACTTACAACAAATTTTATCTTGCACTTATTTTTTACCTTGATCTTTGCATCCTTGATTACCCGACCCAATTGATAGGGGATAGGATGATCCTGAACCTCCAATACAATATTCTTGACTAGACCTGCTACTATGATACTATCATGTGAACCAAAGTTGAATAGAGCATTTATCTTGGTCTTCTTGACCTGAATATTGATGTGGAAGAGCTTGGTCATCTCTTTCTCTTCCTAGTGATGAAGGATACTCAGATTCACCTCCTTTTGCATAGTGGTGTAGATAATATTTTCATCCACATCTGGGCTACTTTCACCCAAGTTGCTTGAATATGTGGCTAGAATGTTCTTTTTGTTTCCATCCTTCTTGTGGTTCTTCGAGTTCAAATCTAGATATAGTTTCCATCATTTTTCCTCAGTGTGGCCACGAATGTTGAAATGATTGCAATGGTTGTTGGGATATTTGCATTGATGTGTAGTGGTTTTTTTCTTCTTATATTCCCCCCATTTCCACTTATTCTTCCCCTCCGTAGAATCTTCTCGGTGTTCTTTCTACTTAGAACCACTTGGTTTCCCCTTCTTTTGGCCTATGTTTTCTATATATTGTGCTTGTAAACATGCCTCATCCACTATCCTTGGCTTGAACATAATCACCTAATTTTGTAGATGACTATGTAAACCCAACATATACTTGAGGATTACATCTAGATTCTTGAGAGAGATACCCAGCATGATGGCCATCTTTCTGAACTCAATGGTGTACTCTTAGACACTCTGCCCCTACCTCTACTTGAAGTAGTGCCACTGGATCCATTGGTCCTCTACATACCTGATAGGGTAGAATTGGGACTTAATGAGAGTTTTGAAGTCCTCCCACCTAGTTATTGGCAGGTCACCCTCCAACCTTAGTGTTTTTGTATGGCTTTCCCACCAGGTTAAAGCATGGCCCTCTTGCTTCAATTTATCAAATGAAATCTTCTACTATTCATCTATATGGTGAATGCTAAAATAACTTCTAGTTGTTGCAACCAATGATTTAGTCTTAATGCATCAATATCACCTTGGTATGGATTTATGTCCACTTTCACTTTCATCCTGAATAGGGACTGTGAAGGGTTAGTGACACTCGAACTCGATTTCTCTTTATTGGATTATTTCCATGACTCCTTTCTTGAGTCTTCCTAATCTCTCAATTCTCCCTCCGATCTAATCTTTGAGTTAGAGCCTTCATCATCTCAGAAAGGTCAGAGCTTTCTTGCTAGAGCCGCCATGAGGAGGTTCATATTGTGACTGATTTCAACAACTTGTTCTTCCAACCTTTCAAATCTCTCTTTTGTTGGATATAGAGGGTTGTTATGAACAGAATTGTCCGCCATGGCTAGGATTTATGCGACTTCTCTCTAATATGATTCTTGGATCTTGCAACTTCCCACAAATAAACAAAAGAAAAAATGTTATGATACCAAAATGATATGTAAATTGTCATGAATATTCCACTAGAATAGTTCGTCACAACATATCTGATAAACAAAAATGAAAAACTACACTATGAAGGTTAAATTCTTTTAGATTCCAAAATATTTAGTTATTGATTTTCTGCTTATGCATGAAATAGATAAAATGTAGAAAATAGAGAACAGTAAAATACAATCACACACCATTCATAAAATAACACAAAATATTTTCTCTGGGATACCCTTACGAGAGAAAACCCAACTAGAAGGTGAGGTTTCTTTGCTATATTTTCTCTGGTATGGAAATAATGCAAGTACAATGGAGAGGGAACTCACTATGGAGTCACTTGAGACAAGTGGCCTGTCGAGTTTCTATAGAACATTAACCCCCTCTATTATTCTCTCTAATTTCCCACTCCAAATTTTTTTGTTCAGATATGGAACAAAATACAATAACATAAAATGGAACCCCTTCTCCTCCTATCGGCTTGGTATTTAGCATAGCTCGATAGCCATCTGGGGGTAGGTTTTTTACTTCCTCAACCCTCAATTGTGACAAGGTTTTGGACCTTCTAGAATGTTCTTAGAAAATCCACTTTGTGGTTAGCCCCACATGTCTAAGTAATGGATTTTTACGTGGCATCCACTCGCACCATGTTGATCAATACGATAGGTCAACTTGTGGGAGGGATAAATTTCACATATGAACTCTTATTGATGTTGTTCTTGCGTCGTTGGAAAAGTATCGATGTGTAAAATATAGAATATTTCTACATAGTAAGGTTTGGACCAAAAAAAGTGTCATTTGGTGCCTCAAAATGGTTCTGGAATATTTTAGACAGTTTTTTGGACCCAAATTTCCAAATTTGGACCAGCCGCCGAAACGACCCTACAAGATGATTCCTCCAATTTTCCACCCATAAAGTACTAAGATAGATGACAAATAATATAATGATCCAACCCAGATCATCGTAATAATAAAATAAATGTGACGTTGGTTGTGGGTGGACATGGACAGAGTGATTAGGGGCTAAGTTTCCACAAGAGAGGGGAATGTCTAAGAGAGGGGTCCAAGGAGGGAGAATTATTCGCAGATATTAATTCTAACCCGCTTTCCTAAAATTATTACTTTGAGTCAACCTTCTAATTTCCTTTTGAGTGTATGATATCCCAATAATTAAATACATGTAAGAGGGGTTGGTGGGAAAAGTTACATCCCATAGTTATGAGAGCATGGGGATTGAGTACAATCAACCTTGGGAACTGTGAGTCAACTCTCATGGGTAAAAGAAAATTTTGAGTGGTCATTTTGGGCAGTTTTTGCATGCATTTTTTGGAGCAGCAAGTGAGTGGAGAGCATTGGATCTTGAAGGAATTCATAGTATGTGATATGGGAAGATTTTTGGAGATTTTTTTGTGTGAGAAAGTGGCTTGTTAGGCCCATAGAGAGGAATATTTATGTGTGAGATATTTCCCTTGAGTAGTGGACAATTTTGTTAATTTTTTATTGGCCATCTGGCATCCTTGGAGTCCCCAACATTAGAGATTCATAGATAACCTTGCGTTGGAGCCATGGAGGGGAGTGGGAAGGCCTAAGGGACTATGTGCAATGAAGGGGGGTCTCAATTCCTTGGGTTTCATAGGTTGAGGGGAAGAGAGCTGGAGGACTACGATAGTTGTAGGAAAACTAGTTTGTTGTGGGAGTGAATTGGGATGTGAGAGACACCCTCTTTTGTGGAATCGTAGCCCGAACTTGGGGGTGATTTGTTGTTGATATTTGGAGCAAAAATATATATGGTTGGGATTAATGTCCATCCCCTGTAGTCAATTTCCCATTTTCTATTAAAATATAAGTGTTTTTATCTTTGTGTTGGCACAGGGGCAGAACCAGGGTTCAACGCTACAACAGCGCACCAACAAAACCCTAACTATCGACCCTTTCGGCAACACCTGCGAAGTAGATGAAGTCTCACACGAGGTAGAAGCAGGGGTGGTTGCAAGACTCCAGTGTCTGCAACCTTAGCAGGGACACAGATCTGTGATTGTAACACCTTAACAGAGCACTTAGTTATTACAGTTTGTTAATATTCATCTTAGTTCACAGCGCAGCTAAACCCTAACAATAGATCGGTGCAGTATTCACACAGATCCAATAGATTCAAGCACTAAGCATAAAAATAGAGATCAGATCTAGCATTCATTCATATTATTCAGCACTAAACTATCATATCAGATTCATCTATCATCTAACATTGCACTAAGCATTGAATCACATAAACAAAAGAATAACCAAAAGCACAAAGCATTCACAGCACAGGATATGCGTGGTTCACTCCCACCCTGGGGTTACATCCACCAAATCTTCATCTTCTTTATTAGCTTCTTTCAGTCTTCTTACATGCACAAAGCCTCAAAATCAACTCCGCAGAGGATAGGAGATCTTCTCACCTCGCTAGATCCTCCTCCCTTGAGTTATAACACAAAGCCTTCCACAGTCTCTTACAATCACTGGCACTTAGATCTGCAAGCCTCGCACAGTATGCACAAATAAATTACCACTCAGCACTTAGCACACTTGCAATGGACTAGTCACTACTATTCAGTATTCACTATTCACTATTCACCATTCACTATTCACTATTTCTTACATCGCCTAGACTTCTATTTATACATTACAAAATAGGCCTAAGCATGGGTAAACCCATGGTCCGACATCCCCATACCCATTACATAATCCCAAAACCCAAAAAGTCCCTAAAAAGGGGTTCAGATCCCGCGGTCTTCGCTTTATCTTGCGAACCACCTTCGACAGCCTGTCGAAGTCCAAAAAATAGGTCAAACATGACCAAGGATCCTCAAAACTTGGTCAAGGGCCAACAAGCCCCAAACATTCACATGTGACTCGTCCCGAGTCACTCTGATCTGGATAATTTTTCCTCAAAAGCCTCGAGCTTGGCTTGAGCTGCTTTGACTTGTTGTTGTGCCATGGCCTCCTTCTCAACAAACTCTTGGATAGCAGCTTCATTGACAAGTCCCTCTAAGCGTTGTTCGGTCGCAGTGATGACTTGCTCCAGTTCTTTTCCTTGGCCTTCGATCTCTGAGAATAGTTGACAAGCCTAATCCTGTATAGGTTGGAGCCTATAATTCACTTCCATGACTCTGCTCTAAATGGTGTGGACCTGTTGTTTAGTAGTGCGTTGATCAAGGGATAGCTTCATCCTTTCAACAGTTGATAGGGGCTTCAACTACGCATGTATTGTTTCTGTTTCCTGCTTCGCCTCCTGGAGTTGTGACTCCAGTGCCTTCAATTCTGGATTCTCACTGAGTTGCTCATAAGTCTGGGCATTGTGATCACTTAGTTGTTTACATTCCATGGCAAAGGCCTTTATTCTCTAAACTGTGCTTCAAGCAATTGCATCTCTTTGATCTCTCACATCCTGTGGGGTGTCGGACACTACGCGGAGCTCTAAGTCTGTTATTCTTTGTTGTAGTTGTTGGATAGATTCTGCGAGCTTTTCTACTTGATGCTCGAATCGATCTTCTACCTTTGGCTCTAAGCCTGTCACAGAGCGAAGTGCTATGTTGACTTCTTCTTTCACTTCGAGTTATTCTGCGAGCAATTGTTCTTTTTATTGTTGAATCTGTGCTTTCTCCTCTTCAAAATTTGTCAGGAGAGAAACCTTCTCCTTCTTCGCAACTCAGCGTTGTTCTACAACTACTTCTTTCACTTGCTTCAAGGCCTGGGTGCCTTGTTCTATTTCTTCATGTGTGTGATGAAGGCAAGCTTCTGTTGCATCAGCTAGTTGGCATAGTTGGGTTGGCTATTATAACCCTAATTTGCACCATACATGCTTACCTAGGCATCATGCCATCTCAAATCCCTTCTTTTCCAAAGCACTACTGAACAACTCTTTTAAAAACCTCTTTTATAAGGGCCCACTTTCCCTACTCCATTACTGCACGCGTGTACACGCTAGCTGACCTAAAACAACCCACGTGGACCGACAAAAGCACAAAAAAAGGAAAGTTGACGATGGAACACATAGCTTTGGGTGAGTTAACTAAAACTCCCAGCCATGCATGGCCAAGGGTTCATCCAAATACCTAGCTTCTTCTAGCCTATAAAAGAAGGGCTATGGGTCCCATTTGGAGGAGGAGAAATAGAGTAAAGAAACTCTACCCAATTGCATATTCCCATTGTCCCAACCCTTTAGCCATCCTTGTGCAAGAAGAGATACAAAGCAAAGAAGTTGGAGGACATGTGAAGAGGAGCCCAGGATCAGGAATCGCGGAGCAGTGGTCGGTCTCTACATTGTAAGTTGATTCATTAAAGTTAATAATAAAGAAATGTTTTTCCCATCCCACTATATGAGTTCTTCATAGTTTAGTAAATATATGTTTGAATCTCTAACCCATTAGTCTGTAGGTAAAATGCATGTGTAGTTTGTTGCTTGTTTTGTAAGCAGGTCAATCTTGAGAGGATAGCTGCCAACAAGCGATCAAGCGTGAAGGGGGATCGACATCGAACATCTGGAACAAGGTATGTTGGTCTAACCATGTATTTGCCGAAAAGGAATGGGGTTTAAGTCTGGGGACGCAGGTAGAAAGTAGATTTTTTTTTGTCATATCTGCATGCATAAGATAACCCTATTTGCTAGTCTGTAAGGGGATTTCCCTCACAACAGAATTGGTGACCATACTGGGGAAGTCTCTAGGGTTCTTAGGACTATTTTTGGGTAGTTTTAAAAGACTGGTTTTCTTGCTTGTTTTTTTTAGTTTCTGCAAAGTCTGAGCTAGCATAGAGTCTGGTTTCCCATACCAGTTATCTCTGTTATTTGCTTGACTATGTTTTTTCGAGACCCATAGAAGTACACGCGGCCTATATAAGGTATGCACATGTGTACCCACGCCCTACTCTCTTACAGCCCACGTGTAAACGCTAGCTGAAGAAGTAGTAGTAGCGTGTAGAGTCCAAAAAAAAATTTGAGGCAGTCATCCTCTTCCCTATCAGAATCAGACATTCTCAGGGGTTTTCTGGAATTCTTTCTAAGTCTTGGTTGTTTGCAGTCTTGTCTCAGATTGATTTGTTTTACGAATTTTTTCCTTACATTGTTTGTTTTTTCTGTTAAAGAGAGTGTCCAAGCCTTCAAGAGATCCTGGTTCTCAATATCAGTGGTCTCTTCCTGGTTTGGATTGTTTGTTGTTATTTTATTTTTTTTAGAGTTTTAGAGATACACGCAGCCTATAGAAGGTTAGCCCGCGTGTACACGCCCTCTGGCTCTATACAGCTCATGTTCACACGCTTGTTGTTGGATTATCAGTAGCGTGCTTGTGTAGGATATTTTCTGTTGAGGGTAAGGCAGTCATCCTTTCCCTTGATGAGAGTTATACCTCTCAGGTTTTTGAATCTCTATCTTATCAATCAGTATCTTAGGATTAATATTAGCCTTAGCTTGCTTTTTCTCATTTAAAAGTTGTCATAAAAAATAATTTTTTAGGGTTTTTAGACAAGTGTGAGAGTCATTTTTTAAGTTGCTAGTGTGTGATTTCTTGAAGTGATTCTTTGTGATCTATGATTAGGTCAGAATTGTTTTTCTTGGTTTTTACTTGTTGGTATTTTTCCTTTTTGCTTTATCAACATTTAAATAAATAAAAAATCTATTTCATTTTATTGTTTGGTTGAAGAGTGTGATTCTGCATTATTAACCAAGGAAAAGTATTTTATTTCATAAGTTCTTTGCAGTTTACTTAGATCATAAGTAGCTCATAGTCGATTGAAATTCCTTTTGAGTTTGTTGTCCAAAAATCTTAGAAAATTATATATATATATATATATTGAAAAGTTGTTGAAATTTTGCATTGAGTGGAAGTTTTTGTTTCCATCTTTTTATTCATTTTTACTTTCGTCTTTTACACATCATCAGTTTCACTTTCATACCCCTTGACATAAGACAAGCCATAAAATTAATGCTAAATCTAAAATTTATTAGAATTTTATGTTTGTAGGGTTAACCAACTAGTTCAGAATTAGGGCCTTGGATTAGGTTCGAGAGGAAACTCTTCAAGGCCATTAAAATCAAACATTGGAGTCTGAGTTAGGGAGTGTCCAAGTCTAGTATCGTGAAAGTTATCCGAGACCCCCCTCTAACACAGGGGATAAACACGAGGTCGTGTGTGGAAAGGTAGTGGAGATAACCCCTCCAAAGCTGGACTAATCGTAGTGGAGAACACATATAGAGGGCTTGTTTTTGGATTCCGTCGATTGCATTTGCCACGGGGCTTTGTGGGTCTCGAATCCATTCGAGGTCCTCAGTTTTCTTCTGGACCACTTGCTTTTGATACCCTTGACAGGTTTCGGGCTCGATACCCTGTTCATTGTGCTCTACCCGACATTCAATTGTACCTGCCTGGTGATTGTTCGCACGTTGGTAACCTAGTTGCCTATATTTTTTAGGGACATACACAGGTGACTGTGGGGGTATATCATAATACCTAGGATAGACATCGGGCCACGCTTTGTAGAGTATACCCAGAGGGTGCTTCCGTTTTCGAGTTGCACTTGCACCGGTAAGTTTCTCTAGTGTTGGTTGTTGTAACTATTCTTCCAATTAATTTAGTATTTGCCTGTCTTATCTTCTAGGAATTTTTTTAGTGCATGTTGTTTTTGAATGATTAGACTACCCTAGTGTGTCTTTGATCTTCTCACACAATGGAGGATCATAAGCTCTATCCATCACGAAGGCTTCTTGGCCTGTCTTCGGTTACACTGGAGCCACCCCCACCACCACTAAGGCGAAAGCTAGACCAACAAGGATCTTTTGAAGCGACCGGGTCACAAGAAATTGTGCCCGACCAACATCCAGAGGAATCGACCATTTTAGACCTTGGAGCGCAAGATTTTGGTCTAGTTGAAACCTCCACCAGTGATCTTTTGGCACCCATCACTATATCGATTCATCCTTACTTATACCAGACAGTGTTGCATGCATCAATGGAAACAAATGTTGTTACTCCTTCTAGGAATTCTTCAATTCCCACTACGGTCTTCACCACAGGAGAGTTTTCACCTCCTAATCCACCATCACTGGTCTGAGCCACCATGGTCTTGACCGCCTCTACATCGCACAGTGGTCCTCTCTCATCTTTGGTGACAGCCACAACCCCTATCACACCAAGTGCAACAGGCCCTTCGTTCTCATATGGGATGCCTAGTTCGGGTACAAGTCCTGTACTTTCCTACTCCACTTTACAAACTTCATGTATGGGGGCAGGGAGCTCTAGTGCTCCTCTACAAGGTTACATGGGGGGCACTCCTGCTCCTTTTAATGCTTTCCCTTACAGAGGAGGTCATATCCTCCTTCGTCCCCTTCACTCAATGGATCGCATCAGCAATCCGTCGGGCAACCTACACACCATAGTTTATTTGGAGTAGGGAGTCAAGGACCACATTTGCATAATATGCCGGTAGGTTCAACAACATTTTCTTTGATCGAAACATTTCGTAACAACACCTTCTCGTTAGCTACTTTCCCAACTGGGGGCAACCCCGGTTTTGGACAATCTATTCCTCTGTAGGGTATTATTCCTGCACAGGGGGCACACCTAGGAACTTCTTCCACCGCAGGTCCTTGGAATTCTTGGCAGGGATCAGTTCCCTCATATGGAATGTTGATCTAGGGTAATTCTTTACACAATCAATGGAACCCCGGACAAACTACTATGCCTATCCCCATGGGACCAACATGGGGCAACCCTTCCCAAATTCCTTCGGATGCAATGCATGCCCAACTATTTATGTCCTATTTTGGAAATTGTCGATGATGTCTCCACATACGCAAAATACATACGCTGGCTAGGGCCATGGTTTCTACCAAAACCCGGGCCAGCAGTCGAACTTTTCCTGGCAACCTAGTGCCAGTCAAACTCCATGCCCCTTTTTTTCAAGTTATCACCAACAACCCAAACTACCCTTCCTGGCGACTTTGCACTTGCCAGATTTGACAAGGTTGTTGAATGACCCTATCTGTCACAATCCGCGTTGGCCTCCTATGCCGACGAAGTTGCCTTTGGACATCCCAAAGTTCGAAGCCAAGCCTAATGAAGATCCAGGAGATCATGTGACTACCTTCCATCTTTGGTGCTCATCTAACTCGTTGAAAGATGACTCCATACAGTTGTGATTGTTTCAATGTACTCCCATTGGGAGTGTCGCGAAATGGTACATTGAACTCAATCGCTTAAGATACTCTTCCTTCGGCGAATTGGCGATGTCTTTAATAAACCATTTCCAGTTACCTGTGAGATATGACACTGGCACAGAGCTGCTTGCCAATTTCGAACAGACAACAGCGGACCATATCTCTGATCACATCTGACAATGGAGACGCCAGAAGAGTTTAATTAAGGTGCCAGTCGCCCCATCATTCTTGCTTGAGTGGTTCTTTAAGTCTTTGGTCCCGCAGTTATCCAAAGACGTCGGGAGTATTCTCCAAAGAATATGCCATCATGAGAGCTCAACAATTTGAGCTCATTTATTCTCAATCCAGTTTATTATACAACATCTTGCCAGATACGCCATGCTCAATACTTGATAAAACTAGACAGAGAGTTGGACCGCATGCCGATGGTATTGTTGGCTCAACATAAACAAATCTCGTTGAGCAATTGACGAAGCAGTTGCAGTAGTTATCTATACAACACACAGTGGCCAACCAAACTACTACTTTAGCTGCTCCCCCTACCAAAACGTCGGAGGTACACACAGTGCAATCGACTAACCCAAAGGCCACCCAGCACCCTGAAGGAAAGAAAAAATAATGAAAGAAGGGTAAGGGGGATAAAAAACCTAACAATAATGCTGGCGGGGACAACACTGAGAAACGGAAGGTGAGGTATCCATGCAACTTGTGCATGGAAGACCACCCGACCCATATATGTCCTCGGCTTGCAGAAGCCCAAAAGTTTGTGATGCAGCAACAACCTGTTGTGTTGACCAATCCATTTCAACATGGGAAAAATATAACCCAAGCCTCTGCAAGCATGGAAGGGGGAATCCAAGAACCCTCTCCGCCTGCGAATAACCCCGCATCCATGAACGTATATATGGTTAGGGGTGATGCTTTTATATCGACTAGAGCACATGACTATAGTAAACCAAGCACTTCTAAGAAGGGTAAAGAAGTTGAACTCCCATCTCTTCCTCTACAGATTGAGAAGACGTTGGGTGAAACAATGACACGCATTCCCAAAGGTGCATTCAAAAAAGATTCTCATAACCCAAACACAAGGGCCGCCCAGAACTACTCTATGGTGGAAGATTTATCACAAACCCCTTGTGCGATGTCTGCTTTGGAGGTCCTCCAAAGTTGCCCTTCCCAGAGGAAAGATTTGTTAACCTCTTTAGGATCTACCGAGACTTGTAATCTAGGTACAATCATGTTGGATACAATCGACTTAAAACCTCGTCTGCCTTACCATGTAGTGTTTCAGATAGTAGTGGATTATCCCATGAAAACTTTTACTTGGAATATCTTTCACACGGTGGTTGATGAGGGTGCCTCGACATGCGTTATGTCATTGGCATGTTGGAAGGCCGTTGGCCAGCCTGTTTTGTCTCCGTCACCTACTCTCCTCACCGCTTTCGACGGTCATTCGTTCCGACCACATGGTATTGTTCCTTCTTTCCCTGTGCAGTTAGGAGGGAAGATCATGTGTGTCGAAGTAGAGGTAGTCGATGCTCCCCTCGACTATAACCTCTTGTTAGGAAGGAATTGGACTTATGCCATGAAAGATGTGGTTGCTATAGTTTTCTGGGTCTTTTTGTTTCCACACGAGGGCGGGATAGTAACCATCAATCAATTGTCTTTCTCCAAACCTGACCCTGCTTTGGGGGCATCCACGGTCTCGATGATTGATATTCCTCAACCAGGTGTTGTCAACGTCGGGTTTGGTTTGTGCCCTTCTTTGATGGGTACCTTCAATTACCTGCCCCCTCAAGGCGATATCAAGTTTATATCCAATCACCATAAGGTTGAGATTTTTCAAGTTTCGTCATTCCGCAAGACTTACTTCGACGATCCGTGGATACTTCCTTCCCCATTGACCACGATGGATGGGATCGGGCATCCAGTCATGTCCATGCCCTTGTCCGCAACTGAAGTAGCATACTCTTTAGTCCAAAAAACTTTAGCCCAGACTGATCCATCTTCTGCACTAGAGTTCGATCCACTTATATAGCCTATTTGGGCTCAGGGTTCTCTCACTCACATAGATTCATTAGGCTTAGTCTTGCCCTATGATGAAGCAATAATTGAAGCAATGACTGGTCTGGATAAACCCTGGGAAGATCTTCATCACAGATCATACTTCCTCCCAGAGTTAAGTCGAATTGAAGTGGGAGAATTCACCATGACTATGACGGGAGATCAGTCTTGTCCTATTAATCCCTTAGCTACACATGAGGTTTATGCTGAGGGTAATATGGCAACTATCGTTGAAACCTTACCAATCGATATCTCCCGAAACCCTGGCATCGTGGAGAATGTCTTCGTTGGAGCTGACTGCTCCCCCGAAGAGATTCAAATCTACACAGATCTTTTCAAATAATTTCACGACGTTTTTGCCTGGTCTTATGAGGAAATGCCAGGTATCAATCCAAAAATAGTTGAACATGAAATCACAACGTATCCTGATGCCAAGATGGTTCGGCAGAAGCTTCATCCAGTTAATCCTAAGAAAGAAGCAGCCATTAAGGTTGAAGTTGAGAAATTGCTAAAATCCAGGTTTATCTATCCTATCCATTTGACCCAATGGGTGTCAAATCCTGTGCTGGTCAATAAAAAACAAGGCACAATTCATGTTTGTACCGACTTCTGTGATTTGAACAAGGCATGTCCCAAAGATAATTTTCCCACACCTGTCATCGACCAGATCATTGATGAATGTGCAGGTTGCGAAGCCTTTTCTTTCATGGACATTTTTTCAAGATATAATCAAATACAAATCAAACCCGAAGACCAACACAAAATGGCATTCATTTGTCCTTGGGGTACATTCGTGTATCAGAAGATACCTTTTGGTCTTAAAAATGTTGGAGCAACTTTTCAGCGGTCCATGTCCTTTGCTTTTCATGACCTCAAGCATATAGTCGAGGCATATTTAGATGATTTAGCATCTCAATCTTGCAAGAGAATGGATCATCCCACACACCTCCGACTTATCTTCGAACGTTGTCACTACTTTCGGATTCGCTTGAATCCAAACAAGTGCAGCTTCTGCATAACGTCAGGACGATTGTTAGGTTTCATAGTGTCAACAACAGGGATCATGGTCAATCCTCTCAAGGTTGAGGCAATAATTCAGTTGCCCCCCCCACACACAATCCTTCAACTTCAGAGTCTACAAGGCAAGGCGAATTTTATAAGATGTTTTATCGCTAACTATGTCAAGATCGCCAAGGGCTTTATGCGCTTACTTAAAAAAGACGTTCCTTTTTATTGGGACGATTCCACTCAACGCTCTTTCGCTGCATTGAAACATGCACTCGCAACTGCCCCTCTACTCCAGCCACCTAACTATAACAAGGATTTCCTATTATATCTGGCTGCAGTAGAGTCAACCATTGGCATGGTCTTAGTTTAGGAGAATGACTTGTTCTCAGAATATGTCATCTATCACCTGAGCCAAGCCCTCATAGCACCAGAACTCAATTATTCTCATATCAAAAAACTTGTGTTGGCATCAATCCATGCTGCTCAACGGCTTCTTCATTATGTTCTATTTCGCAAGACCACCGTCATTGTTGTCATGAATCCATTTCAATACATGTTGACACGACGGGTAATAGGCGGAAAAATTAGTAGATGGATAGTCATCCTCCAGGAGTTTGACTTGGATTTCATTTCAGCGAAGTCCAAAAAGTCACTAGTCTTCATAGAATTTATTTCGGAACTTCCGGTTGAGTCAGGTGATCTTGTGCTCGAAGAGTCACCTATTAGAGGAGACATGTTTTTTATCACCTCTTCGGATCCCTGGTACGGAGATATACTTATCTATCTCCAAACTTTGAAGTGCCCCACTACTGCTTCTCGTGATGAGTGTTGATGCATACGCCATCAGGCTAAGAATTATCTCATACTCGATGATACATTATATCGAAGAGGTGTAGACTGCATCCTACGCCGATGTCTCACTCATGAAGAAGTGGTTATCGTGCTTAATGATTGCCATACCGAAGCTTGTGGTGGTCACTTGTCGGGGTTGGCAACAACCCAAAATATTCTACGCACAGGTTACTTCTAGCTGACACTTATCAAAGATTGTGTCGAATTGGTCAAGAAGTGTTACCCATGCCAAATATTCTCTCGGAAGATGAGGTCGCATCCCGCTCCCATGTTTCCTTTCATCACAGTTGGTCCCTTCACTAAGTGGGGGATTGATTACACTACATGCAACCCTCCTTCAGCAAGGGAGAACCTCTATATCATTGTAGATGTAGACTACTTCACAAAGTGGGTCAAAGCTATGCCAACATTTAAAGATGATGGAGAGACTGTAGCTCTCTTTTTATTCAATCAGATAATAGCAAGGTTCGGCGTCCCGAGGGAGATTTTCACTGACCATGGAAGTCACTTTCAGAACCAGATGATGACTGAGTTAACATCAAAGCTCTGGCTATGGAAAGAACATTCATCACCCTACTACCCCCAAGCAAATGGGCAGGTGGAAGTTGTAAACAAAACTCTTAAGACCATTCTACAGTGAACTATCAACTCATCCAATTCAAATTTCCATTTGATGTTATACTTGGCATTATGGGCTTACCGAACAGTTGTTAAGATTGCAACCAGTTTCTCACCTTTTCAAATAGTTTACGGGCTGGAGGCAGTCTTGCCCATTGAATGTTAGATTCTGTCTCTAAAATTGGTAGTACAATTACTGCCAGACACTTCTCCACTTGAAGAACGGTTAGTATACCTTAAGAAGCATCGTGATGCAGCCCTGGCCAACAAGGCTCACAAACATAAGGTCAAGTGTCAGTATGATAGGTCCATTCGTCCTCGGATTTTCTCCGAAGGTGACCTTGTCTTGGTCTATGACCAAGATACGGACCCCCTGGGGGAAGGAAAATTCAAACCCATGTGGTTCTGACCTTTCATCATAAAAGAGGTTTTAAAAAAGGTTGCTTATCATCTAGTTGATTTTGAAGGGAATGATTTGGCTAAGCCTAGAAATGGGCTCTACCTCAAGAAGTATTACTCATAGGCAGGTCACTGTGGGTAACTTTTTGTAACATATGTATAGTCTTTGTACTATTACTTTTTAGTTTCTTTTAGTGTTATGGGCGTGTCGTTGATGCTATATTTCATCACTGTGGCAGATGTCAAGTGATTCTGAGGTGTTCGTTGGGTATGCAAACGGTGCTAGTCAGCACACTCGGAGGCTTGCCTCCACAGCTTGGGTAATATTTACACCTCAAGGCCAGTTATTATCTTCCAGAGGTATATGCTTAGGTGACACCACAAATAATGTCGCCGAGTATAGTGCATTTATTTAGTTGCTTCATGATGCTTTGTCATTGGGTATCTCTCATCTCCAGGTTTATCTCGATGCTCAACTGATTGTGTCTCAGTTAAACAGAGTATATCGGGTTCATGATCCAACTTTACACTGACGATTCCTTAGGGTACATCTCTTAGAACGAAACTTTGATTATATTACATATTTTCATGTTCCTAGGAGATTAAACCAAGTTACAGATACTCTAGCTAATCAAAATTTAGATTGGCATCTTGCACATATATGAAAGAACATTCACATAAATATGTAAATACATTTTTTACACATGATCCATTAGACACAAAAGACAAAAAACCATATATAATATCATAAAGTAACCAGAGTACATAGATGGACGCAAGCACCTCAAAAATATAACCGATAAAGAGTCATAGGGCTTATGCCCTCAAAAAATATATACAAGTAGTGTTCATGGCACGTCAAAATGTCTAGCTAAAGTCAGGGCTTGTGGGCCCTGTTATACTGATCCACGGCATTGGCTAAACACTGAAACAACCAGACCCACATCCGTGGTGCCCCCACTACATGAGGTTGCATAGATGGTGGTAGGTCATCAATCTTTGTCATCGAGACTGTGTGAGTGAGCGCAGCAAAGTTACGCTTGAATCGTCTCAATACCCTCTTCGCCTCTCCGGCTGGAAGATCTCCTGCTACTACTGGTCCCCCTGCGGCGGCAGGTGCAACCCCTGGCCGAGGACGACGCTTGTTCCTTGCATAGTCAGCAAGTCGCACTGGTCCCACATCTGCACACAATGAACACATTCGTCAAATACTCTGGTATAACAAAAAAAAATGATATATATAACGAAAACAACATAAAAATTACATATGTTTAAAAAAAAAAAAAACTACAAAGGTGAAGACTTACCCATCTCCACTCGCTCCTCACCAAGAGGTACTGGTATCTCAGGGTCTCTCAAGAAATCAATCATGAAATAGGGGTAATCCTCTGTAACCAGGATCTGGCGTGACAGCCATCCAAAGAAATCAGCATCGAAGGACTCATTGGTCCTTCCGCCACCCTGTCACGGCAGTAATATTGCCCATCTACACACAACAGGAAGAGAGGCATGATGTCCTCGTACCACTACTCGAGGACTAAAACTCAAAACTCTCTCAAAAAAGAACGAACACATAATGGTCTCGAACCCAAAGTTCCTATGTGTCTGCAAATGGCAATCTGTCAGCTGTCTTTTCATACACTCAAGCAATGTGGTATTCCAATCAAAAACTTGTGCATTTAAGCACTAGACTGCACAGTTCATCTGTGCATAGGACGCTTGATGTAGAGCCACAGAACCAGTAATTCGCCCAATAAGCAATACTATCACCTGTAGTGATAAGTTAGTGATCTTGCTTATGGGCACCTGCGTGCTCAAGTGGTCTGTATCATCTGCATAGTATATGCCTATCAATTCCGCTATGTTATACGGCCCTAAAGGAAAAGTCTGGAAATTGACTGGTTCCCGTCTCTTGGAGAGGCCAGTCAAAAAATAAATGTCCTCGACCGTGGGCACCAATGACTGCCCCTCTAACATGAATGCCTCTACATCCGGATGCCAGTGGTCAACCAAGGCATTCAGTAGCCTAGTTTGTGCTCGCATGAAAGGACATAGAAAAAACTTGAGTAACCCACATTGCATCAAGGTAGCCATAGCATCGGGGTCTTCCCCAACCAACTCATTCACCTCTTCATACTCTCTTTCTCTCCAATGGACATACATCCTGCAAAACATTGTAGGCTCGGGAGTCCTTATAGTTTTTCCTGAATACGAGTTTGAGCCTCATTTGCATGATTCTTCTTTTCTCTTGACCTCACCCTCGGGACTCCCAAAAAATAATGGGTCTTGTTTTAAGCCCTTTTCAGACCCTATAAACATGGAAATATTGCCGAGCAATGTTATGGACTTTCATGCTCGTTAAACTGAAATTTGAAGTCACGTCTGTCCGACAGTAGTTTACCCCTTTTTCAGTCCAGACAGTCAACTATACGAACAAAGGTATACTCTATGGAACTTCAGTTCTCTAGAAGAGTACTCTCAGGTATAATTTTATCCCTTTTTCGGGCCTGAAGGACTAAACTTACGAAGAAGGAACCCCCACGGAGTCCATAGTTAAGCTCTTTTCAGACTCCCTAAAATTGAAAAGATCATCGAGTGACCTTATTCTTTCACACTCGTTAAACTGGTCCAGAAGAACATTCCTAACGGAGTCCATAGTTAAGATTTTTTCAGACTCTTTAAAAATGAAAAAATGGTCGAGTGATCTTGTCCTTATCACACTCATTAAAATGGTTTTGAATAGACATCTTATCGGTGCTAATTTACCCCTTTTTCGAACCGACTAGACTATCTTCGAAAAAAGATACCCCAATGGAGTCTCCTTTTATGATTTTTCAGACTCTATAAATATGAAAAACCACCGAGCTTACCTTCTCTGGGCTTGTTAAACTTACATCGAAGGACGTTACCATTGTGTGTTTTGTTAACCGCATTTGCATACCTTATACGCCAGCCTTGTAGCACTTTGCTTCTGCATCTTAACACCCTTAGCCCCCGGAGGATTTTTCCTGAGTATCATTGTTTTAAACATCAGTCTTGTCCTTGTGCCTTGAGCTTGTATGTTTGTCACACTCGTTCCTCCATTGTAACGTAACATTCTTTTATTCTTTTTTCCAAAATTATTGAAAAAAAAAAATCAAATATACACCAAAAAGAGGAAGGGAAAAGTATTTTCTTTATTGGCAGCATAATGAGTCGCCCTTGGATAAATCACATCTATCAGTTTGTTCGTCAAGCTTTGGTATGTAATACGACCTTCGGAAGTTGTTCTTGCTACATAGAGTTGTGTCCTCCTCTGTTTGGTTATTCTTCCAAACATATGGAGAATTTGTGTTGCCTCATGCTTCGTAAACTTATGATTAATGCCATGCTACCTAAGTCTCATCAGTTTTTGTGTTGTTGTCCAAGGGAAGTTTCTAGCAAGCCTAAGTCGGCCCCTCTACAATTTTTATCTTGCCCTCATACCTGGCCATCCTGAATGTCCAATCAAGTCCTTGTTTAAAATCAATGAATCCTTCAGTCTGATCATCAAGATTATATAGTCCATGACTGACGAGCCGTCGAAGACCTCTCGGCAGTGAATTCGTACACTCATATTACACTTCTACCTTGAGTTTTGAAGATTTTGAAGTTGTTGCTCGAGCTCTGAAGATCTCATCTCCAGCCATCAGGCCGTATCATCTTATAGAAGATGGATACTCTATATGTATATCTTTTTTATTTCGAGATGTAGCTCCGTTGTGTATTGTTCGCGGCTACACTTTATATAGTTATTTGACATGGATTTACAGTGTATTTGATTGGTAGCCATGATTTCATTTTATCGCGAGCATGGGTATGCCCGCCTTGGTGAGACATTTGTTATTTTGCAGACGACACCTCCTGGTTCCTAGTCCCTAGGCTCACTTGTTCGGCACATCAGTAAATATTGGTAATGTATTTTGGCCATCAGATGCTCTTCTAACCTCACACATTAGGGGGCATCTGTTATAACCCTAATTTGCACCATACGTGCTTACCTAGGCATCAGGCCATCTCAAATCCATTCTTTTCCAAAGCACTGTTGAACAACTCTTTTAAAAACCTCTTTTATAAGGGTCCACGCACCCTACTCCATTAATGCATGCATGTACATGCTAGCTGACCTAAAACAACCCGCGTGGACCGACAAAAGCACAAAAAAAGGAAATTTGTCGATGGAACACACAGATTTGGGTGAGTTAACTGAAAC
Source organism: Picea glauca (assembly GCA_000966675.3). NCBI lineage: Eukaryota > Viridiplantae > Streptophyta > Pinopsida > Pinales > Pinaceae > Picea > Picea glauca. The sequence continues at coordinate 99,078 of JZKD02S0299355.1, read as the reverse complement.
TCCTGGCCATGCATGGCCGAGGGTTCGTCCAAATACCTAGCTTCTTCTAGCCTATAAAAGAAGGGCTAGGGGTCCCATTTGGAGGAGGAGAAATAGATTAAAGAAACTCTACCCAATTGCATATTCCCATTGTCCCAACCCTTTAGCCATCCTTGTGCAAGAAGAGATACAAAGCAAAGAAGTTGGAGGACATTTGAAGAGGAGCCCAAGATCAGGATTTGCGGAGCAGTGACCGATCTCAACATTGTAAGTTGATTCATTAAAGTTAATAATAAAGAAATTATTTTCCCGTCCCACTATATGAGTTCTTCATAGTTCAGTAAATAGATGTTTGAATCTCTAACCCATTAGTCTGTAGGTAAAATGCATGTGTAGTTTGTTGCTTGTTTTGTACGCAGGTCAATCTTGAGAGGATAGATGCCAACAAGTGATCAAGCATGAAGAAGGATCGACATCGAACATCCGAAACAAGGTATGTTGGTAAAAACCATGTATTTGCCAAAAAGGAATGGGGTTTAAGTCTGGGGATGAAGGTAGAAAGTAGATTTCTTTTGGTCATATCTACATGCATAAGACAACCCTATTTGTTAGTCCATAAGGGGATTTACCTCACAAAACTGGTGTTACACGTCAAAATTACTCAAATGGATAAGTGTCGCATCTTCCTCTCAATTGTCATAAGTGTTGCATCTTCCTTACAACTTTCGCAAGTGTCGCAAGTTGGTCATAAGTGTCGCAAATGATGTTCGAGCATACTACCATGCCAACGACACTAAGGAGACACTTAAAACATCTCATGTACCTGATTTGAAGCAGAAGAACTGGTTAACTGAAGACAAGGAACTCTTAACACCTGAAGAGGGCTTTGAAACAAAGGTTTTGAGGGGGAGTGCTCCCCTATATCAGCCTTAGGAGCGTTGGCGCTCCCCTATAAGGCATCAGGGACCGTTATAATGCTCCCCTGCCCCTTCTGAAGGAGCGCTACTCACCTTGAGGGCACTGGTGCTTCCCCTAAGCTTCTGAAGGAGCGCTCCAGCGCTCTGATGCCCCTTCTAAGGGAGCACTACCTAATCTGAGACAGTGGTTGGCCCGTTGAGGAGAATAAGGAGAGGATCTTTCAAGATTAGGAGGCAGTTGTATTTGAATTCTTAGTTTCATCAAGAGATCCTTGATCTAAGGAGAAGGTTCCCAACTTGTTCTAAAGATAAATCAAGAGGTTAAGCTCCTCTTAACCTATATAAGCAGGCTCTAAGATGGTGGAAAGGGAGGAGGAAAACTGCTAGCATGAAACCTACGATCTTGTAGAAAACACATAGTCAGCCAAAGGAGAGTAATCAGTGAAGTTGTTGTTATCCAGGTTGTGGACTTTTCAGGCAAGGGTTAGACGAAGAGGACTTGAAGAAGTTATCACATTCGCATCTACGATTGTAAGCATTGTTATCGTTATTCTCATTAATATGACACGCTTGGCCTGTTTCTTTCTAGTTTGTGTCTGATGTTACATGAACTTATAGTTGATAGATAGATCTATTTTCAAGCTAATGTTAATAGAGTAGGAAGTGGTCGTATCTTGTTTTGTCCACAGGATCTAGCGAGGAGTAAAGGATCGAAGCGCAACTAGGAGCGTCCAGGGACAAACGTCGATAAAAAGGTACTTCTATTATTCTCCCTTCTCATATGTTAGTTTGGATAGATTTGAAAGGAAGTCAATGTCCACGTTAAGCATTTTCTGTCTTAGAGTTAGGGTCAAGCTCTTTGAGGCAATCTACCTGTCCGCGGGGAGATTTTCCTACAATAGAAACTGGCGACTCCGCTGGGGAGATAGCCTCAAATCAAAACTTTTTGTTTTGATTTCTCCTCATTGACCTTGTTCTACCCCTTGATTGTTTCAGACCTGGTTCACTCCTCTTTTGATTGGTTTCATGAGCTGATCGGCTCCCTATCCCATCATACTCATCATAGTTATCAAGTTTAAATTGCAATTTTTGGAATTTTTTGACATTTTTGATAGTTTTTGAACCTGGCGCCCCTGTCCCAGTGTTAACAGAGAGTCGGCACTCCCTCATAGCCTTACACAGAGCGCTATAATGCTCCTTGCCTTTGGCAACAAAGCACCAGCCCTCCTTTGGCCAATAAACCTTCCAGAATTGCTTTTTCTGGGTTTTGCCTCTATGTCTCTCTTGTTGGGTAACCTTGTGAGTCAATGCTTCTTCTATTCCAGCCTTGACATCTATCTTTTTGAAGAATGAACATCTTACTATTTGGATATTGTAGCCTTCTTCACTGTTTTTATTGAGTTTTTCTATTGATTGGAGTCTGAAACCCATGCACTGTCTTTCTCTCTGTTCAACTGAACAAAAACCCTGGTGAAGGTCATCAAAGGCCTACAGACCTCTCCATCTTGATTTTAGTCAAGATCATTGTTCTTCAACTCTTTATTTTGGGTGTGAAGTTTGTTTTCTCTTCGATTGTTTCTTTTCTTTCACTTTTTCATTTTGATTGCAACGAAAGGGTGTATTGTTTGTATGACTTTTGCTTGTGCTAGTTTGATTTTCATTCGTATAAAAGATAATTAGAAAGACGAGCATTGTGTTGAATTGATCATTATTCATATGCAAACAATAAAAGGAATCTTCGTGTTTGATTGTGCATGTTAGAAGGCATCTAAAAGTTTTAGCGTCACATCAGGATTTGATTGAGAAAAAGAATTGTTTGAGGACACTCCGTGTTTCTGCTTGATTAGTGAAAAGAACTCTCTCTCTCCCTTAGATAGATGTTCATCGAAAAGAAATGACTGCTTATCATATTTGATGCATTTTTGGGACTGAGTCATAATTCCATTCGTTTCACTTCCATGCACCCCTTTTTGCGTAAAGAACAGCCATAAAATCAACACTAATTAAAAATTATCTAGAACTTTTTCTTTTCTATGATCCTCCACCAACAGTAGACTAGGCTTAGTACTTTTGATTAGGGCTATGAGCATAACTCTCCAAAGTTTCCAAAACAAACACTAGCATCCTGAGTTAGGGAGAGTCAAATCCAATCATCGTATAAGTCTGCCTGGGATCCCCATCTCACAGAGGGGTTAAGCACGAGGTCGCATTCGGGTGAGCTACGGGGACTAACCCTTCGTGATTTAACTGATTGTGGTGGTCAGATCGTATTATGGGGATCGCTTCAAGGTAAATCTGCAATTACTGCATGGAATCCTTTTAGTTGATTTCGGGCTCGATACCCTGCCTGTACGTTCGGATCAGACTGTCGACTGTTCCCACCCAGGGGATGACTGCGAATTGGTAACCTTAGTGGCCATAATCTTTAGGGTCTTACACAAGGTGACGGTGAAGGGAAGTCTCACTATAACTAGAGCAGACATTGGTCAAACTCACTCAGGCTCCTTGGAGGGTAAATCCACAATTACTGCATGGAAGCTTGCACCAAGGCGTAAGTCCGTTAAGCAGGTCACCATTGTAACTGTTCC
>JZKD02S0299355.1:74766-90720 GCA_000966675.3 Picea glauca | reverse complement strand
GGTCGAAAAATGAAGAAGATAGCCTCCTTGAAGTTATCCCCTTCAACTATGTTGTCTCTGGTTCTACAATTCGCACCCTTGTTCTCCAAACCTGGCACACATGCTCATTTAAGCGGAAAAACCAAGACCCGTATGCAACCACGCACCGGTACAAACCGTAGAATGGTTAGGGAGCCTCCAGCCCTTAACCGCCTCGGCACTGGATCATATGGCCATGGGACCAAAGGCTCGGCATAAAAGGAGTTAGACCGTTTGAAAACCGTGCAAACGAATTGTGGAACTCCCACGCGTATGTACAAACCATTGGGTAAACAAAGCTCACGGGTTATCCATTAGTTAAAACCCCGCGCACAATACAATGGTTTAACTTTGGTTTAAATTATATACACCGCGCGCATGTTATACAACATGTAGGTTTAATATATGTTATATATGCATAGTATAAATTATGGGTCGGGGCTAACCCCCGGCCCACCCCCCTTTACAATTAAAACAATCCGCAAACATAAATATATATATGTTGGCATATGAAACAAGTAACAAGGGTCGGCCCATTGGTTAGCGGAGTATTGTTAACACTTATGCTGTGGGAGGTCCGGGGTTCAAACCCGCGGACTCCAACAATATTTTTTAACCATATAAACCAAACCAAAGGGGGACACATGGCATCCAAGCACTGGGCCACGTGTCCTCATACCATTCATTGCCTATGAGACACGTGTCAACACTGTATTCGCCAATGAACATCCAACCAGCAATCGCCATGTCATCAAACTGCCACATCAACAATATGGTACGGCCCTCCACGTGTTCGTATGGACTGTACGAACAGGTACAGTCAACACCCCAAATTTTTCCCTGTTTGACTTGGCGGTCAAATCGCGATATCTCTTCCATACAGACTCTGTTTGCGAAAATAAATATACCACTGGAATCAGGAAAACGAGACGGACGCAATGGAACTATTTTCATTGCATTCCAAGCACTTTGAAAATTGAGCAAATTTGATCCTCTGATCAGAAACAAAGGTTTTGAGGAGGAGCGCTCCCCTATATCAGCCTTAGGAGTGCTGGCGCTCCCCTATAAGGCATTAGGGAGCGTTATAATGCTCCCCTGCCCCTTATGAAGGAGAACTACTCACCTTGAGGGCACTGGCACTTCCCCTAAGCTTCTCAAGGAGCGCTCCAGCGCTCTGATGCCCCTTCTAAAGGAGCGCTGCCTAATCTGAGACAGTGGTTGGCCCGTTGAGGAGAATAAGGAGAGGATCTTTCAAGATTAGGAGGCAGTTGTATTCAAATTCTTGGTTTCATCAAGAGATCCCTGATCTAAGGAGAAGGTTCCCAACTTGTTCTAAAGATAACTCAAGAGGTTAAGCTCCTCTTAACCTATATAAGTAGGCTCTAAGATGGTGGAAAGGGAGGAGGAAAACTGCTAGCATGAAACCTATGATCTTGTAGAAAACACACAGTCATCCAAAGGAGAGTGATCAGTGAAGCTATTGTTATCCAGGTTGTGGACTTTTCAGGCAAGGGTTAGACGAAGAGGACTTGACGAAGCTGTCGCATTCGCATCTACGATTGTAAGCACTGTTGTCGTTATTCTCATTAATATGACACGCTTGGCCTGTTTCTTTCTAGTTTGTGTCTGATGTTACATGAACTTATCGTTGATAGATAGATCTATTTTCAAGCTAATGTCAATAGAGTAGGAAGTGGTCTTATCTTGTTTTGTCCACAGGATCCAGCGAGGAGTAAAGGATCGAAGCATAACTAGGAGCGTGCAGGGACAAACGTCGATAAAAAGGTACTTATGTTATCTTCCCTTCTCATATGTTAGTTTGGATAGATTTGAAAGGAAATCAAGGTCCACGTTAAGAATTTTCTGTCTTAGAGTTAGGGTCAAGCTCTTTGAGGAAATCTACCTGTCCGCAGGGATATTTTCCTACAACAACTGGCTCATCTCCCAACTCTGGTTCTTCCGATGGTAGGGGCGTAGTGAACACTGTGCGACTGGACTAAAGATCCTGTTGAACCCCTCAGAGCTCAACCTTGATTCTGTCATACATATCTTCCTGCTTGGATTCATGCTTCTGCAATATTTCTTGTGAGGCATCGTTTACAGATGCGATGATGAAGTCAAAGTCATCGACAGTGAGCACAGTCTGCATCTTGGTCAAGGTGGCTCTGGATTTCTTTCAGGAAGAGGGTTTTGGGAAAGAAACCTTCCTCTTCTTCAAGGGATCAGCCTCATATCTAGGCGGTATTACTTCACCTTGCTTCTACTCATCTTCTTTGCCATTTATCTCTTCTACTTCGTCATCACCCCCTCGGCCAGGTGATACTGAAACAGTTTTTTTTTTATGCGTCGCTTAAGTCTGAAACAGTTGGTTCCAGATGTGTCATGTTCTTTGTGAGTGGCCTCCGAGCTGTCAATTTTGGGGTCAGACATCTCTATAGGATCAGTGGGGATAAGGAGGTATGTTGACCAAGCCTTAGTTATCTCCTCAAGGTCCTCTTCTATGAGCTTGTAGTACGACTGAAGCTCCTCCTTATGCTCGTCTGCTCATGCAGTGATATAGATGAAGTGTCGATCTACATGAAACTTCATGAGGGTTCGGAACTGTTGTAGGGTGTTTGGCATCATGCGAGTTTCAGCTTCAATAGCCCTCTTCAATTGGAGATAATATGTGTGAAAGATTGTGTTCCACTGCCACTGTTTTCCCATATCGCTTGAGTACCAGAGCATGGTGAACTTCGCAGCAAGTGGTTCGAGTGGCTCAATGTCTGGGAAGGTTGCACCTTCTAGCATCTCCCAAGAAATAAACGTGATGAGGATCAGGAGCCAGCTAAAGTGGAACTCGTAGCCTTGATCCTATGCTTCATGGCAGTCTAATTCCAACTGATTAACTAGGTACTTCGCCCAGTTCATTTGTAGGCCTTCCACGCATTTCCCTACGAGGTCAATGAAAATCCCTGTGACCTGCGTGGGTCTATTATTCCTTACTAACTTTCCTACAATTAATTGGCATGCTAGGCACACTTCTCCATTCTAGATGGAAGCTACCTTGTAGCCTCACGTCCCCTTCTAAAAATCATCGTAGGTATCCTTGATCTTCTGTGCTAATGCGTGATCTATGTCTTTCCCTAGATAGAAGTCTTGCGGGTCGGGTCCTTGCATACTTAATCCGGTGATCCTATGGATTAGTGTCAGATCGACTATGATACGTCGGTCTATCCATAAGTAGCCACCATGGTAACATGAGAGAAAGAGCTTAACACAAGCATTAACCTCTTGGTTCCTTCCAAAGTGTGGGATTTTCATTACATTCAATAGGGTGGACTGTGCAAGGTTCATCTTCCATTGTTGGGGGATTATTTTCAAGTTCTTCCCCTTCGTCCTGGTCAAGTATTTATATGGGGCGAGCATAGTATGGTTCTTGCAATCTCCTAGGTTGAAGTCGATGAACTTCAACGTTGTGATCTTGTCCTACTACACTCTAACTACGCGTATCCCCTTCGGGAGGTACGCAATAACCATGGTGTAATCAAAATCTCTTGGCACACTATCGCGACTCACCACGTTGGCCAGAGGCAGGATGTAGTCGGATAAGATGGTCGGGATTAGCTTCGCATTTGTTAGGTCATCTATGTTCTTGGTTCTCTTTTTTGTGATGACTCAGGATGGTCCAGATCCGCGAGCAGTCGACGGAGAGGGTTGTACTCCTCTCATCGACGATGCTTGTACACCCATAGACATAGAAATTACTCTTTAAGTCATGAGGTCGATGAGTACCTCCTTCACAGACTCTTCGACTGTGCTAAGTTCTTTAGACATACACGCTCATGGTTGAATATCTTGGGTTTGAAGAGTAACTACTCAATGCAATGGGATGGATGGTGATAGCTCGATGATCACTGCGTGAAATCAATTGATCTATGGGCTCAGATAATCAAGTTTGAAAAAATATTTCTCGATGCAAGGCTCAACGGAATAAGTAGATAACTAGGCAACGGATCTCTCCAACGGGCGAGAAGCCTTAATTAATTCAGTTATGTCGGTTATGACGTTGATGAAGGAGCATCGTTGGCAATCATGTAGAGGCAGGACCACTCAACACATGAGAGTTCTTCCAGAACTTCAACATTGGCAGTTGTAGCCAATTTTGAAATCTGCCTTAACTCAGCGCCAGAATTTACCTTTGGAGGCACGCTTGAAATAGTGTCAAATTTTACCCTTTGAGGCACATTTTGAAAATCGTAAACAGAGAAGGAGTTTCCACTATGGCTCTGGAATGCGACTGAACTAAGATAGTGTAGGATGAATTTTAGAGTAGGCAAGTAGCTAGGGGAAACCCTAGAAATCTTTTTGAGTTAAGTAGAAGTTTGTACGCCCAGTTGAGAGAGCTGCAATACAGAGAGAAATTAGTTGTAAGAGAACTGCGAAATATTTTTGAGTTAAGTAGAAGTTTGTATGCCCAGATGAGAGAGTTGAAATACAAAGAGAAATTAGTTGTAAGAGAAATTTACCTTTGGAGGCACGCTTGAACTAGTGTCGAATTTTACCCTGTGAGGCACATTTTGAAAATCGTAAACAAAGCAAGAGTTTCCACTACGGCTCAGGAATGCGACTGAACTAAGATAGTGTAGGATGAATTTTAGAGTAGGCAAGTAGCTAGGGGAAACCCTAGAAATATTTTTGAGTTAAGTAGAAGTTTGTACACCCAGTTGAGAGAGTAGGAGGTCTCAGTTTTTGAGTTACTGTAATTTTGAATGTACTTTGTAGCCATTTTGGCACTTGTTAATATAATAGAAGGAAAATTGATCCAAAGGTATGGTGTGTGGACTATGTGTGTTTTCCTGTCGTTTATGTTTTCATGAACAAGTGAATGGAACTGTGCATGTTAGTGTTCCAGTTTCAATTGTTTCTCTTCATTTGAAGCTCTGCAAGGTGTGCATTGAGCTAGAGAGGAATACAAGGAAATCGGGAGGAATTCCGCTCCGAGAAATCTCGTGGATCTGAGTTATCAAAATCCCTTAGATGCAAGGAGTGCGTGGGAAATCGAAGTCTGAACCAGACAAATCTCAGGAGGAATAACACGTCAGAAAGTGTTATCAAGATCCAGGAACCCATTCCCTGGAAGAAGCAAAGGCCAAACCTTCGAAGACTTAGAAAATCTTCTAAGTCTGAAGTGAGTAAAATATCAGAAGGAAGAACATCGTCGAGCATTGGATCACGGTGGAGAATCCCGCAAACCATCCGATTTAAGGTATTTGCATGGGCTTTAACGATGCGTAGATCCAGGAGGGGAGATCTCAAAGATCTGAACGAACAGTGGAGAAATTTGAGGAGGAATGTGAGACCCCATAAGCTGTTGGATCAAGTGGAGTTGTGAGGAGGTTAGTGATGGGGAAGATATATGAGCGTAGATCTGGAGGGCATTGTGAGTCGTTGATCAAGTGCCTCAAGCTTTCAGCATTTCAGCAACTGAGAGTACAAGGGTCAAAAACATGGGACTCTCGACTGGGGAAACCCTGAAAAGATTAGAGCCATCAGATCTTCGAAGGCCTAGAGCCGTTGATTTGTGGTCAGGGTAGATTTTGTGATTTCAGCGACCAGGTGGAGGAGCGAACAAATTTCGTGCAGGGCGAAGTCGCGAAATGTGAAAAGATGAAATAATCGTAGTCATCAGTCCAAGAGAGACCTAAGTTGTAGATCTCATTTCATCGGGATTTCATCATTCGTGACTTGGAGGGGTCAAGCATCTTGTATCGTAGGTTCTGATACTGCGAACCACAACGCGCTTTCGTGGTAAAGATTGTGGTCACAGGTGTGTGGTCACATGATTTGGGAAAAGGGAGCTAACCTTCGTTATCCCTCATCGGAGTTTCAGGACTCAGAGGGGTCTATGTCGGGGGACTATTGCATTGAAAATCCTGAAACACCGAAACATGACACACCTTTTGGCTACATGCCTTTTGGGTTAAGCCCGTGGTCGCACCTGCAGTCTCATGGAGTCTGGACTTATGCCTAGTGGTGATTTGTATGGTGAACACAGACAAGGGCCTATGGACTTAGTGTCAAGGGTTCCAACTCAGAACCAAGAGAGAGCTATTTCGACTCCTGAATCAAATATCCTGACCGGGAGGTCATGCAGCCCTTAGGATGGATAGGGGGTCTGCATCAAGTGGTATCAGAGTTGATCATACTTCATCTGTAGACTTCAGGCGAAAGAAAAAGAGGAGACAGAGAACTCGGAGTTGTACTCTGTGTGTGACAAACAGTCAACACAATGTCACCAAGGAGACGAGAGGCACCTTTAGCCAACCATGTTGTAGAGAGGGATATGCGAGAACTTCACTCCAGATTGGAAACATTTGAAGCAATGCAGAGAAGAACACCTGACGCTGGAGACGTCAATGAAGCAGAAAGTGAAGAATTTGAAGTTGAAGAAGCTACAGAAGAAGACGTTGTAGAGGAACATTTGTTGAGAGCAGTTGCTAGATTGGGAGGCAAAGCTAAAATCGATGTTCCCATGTATGAGGGAAACCTAGATGTTGAAGAATTGTTGGATTGGATAAGACCCATGAACAAACATTTCGACTATGAATACATCAATGAGGAGAAGAAGGCGAAGCAAGAAGTCACCAAGCTAAAAGGGAATGCAGCACTGTGGTGAAACGAACTGCAGGTTAAGAGGAGAAGTAAAGGCAAACAAAGGATAAAGAGTTGGGATAGAATGGTAGCCAAACTGAAGGCTAAGTTCATGCCCAAAGATTATCAGATAAATCTATTCAAAAAGATGCAGAACCTGAGACAGAAAGGGATGACAATTAAGGAGTACACCGAGGAGTTCTACTGGATGAACATCAAAACTGGACAATGGGAGAGAGATGAAGAGAAAGTCTCCAGATATATAAATGGCTTGAGATATGAGATCCAGGACGAGCTCAGCATGATGTCAGTTAGAACCGTGGAGGATGCTTATCAGTATGCATTGAAGGCAAAGGAGAAGTTGACCAGAAAAGAAAAAAAAAAGTCAGCGAGGAAGAGGTAAAATCTCAGTCCCAAGAAAAAGCAAGGGATTTAACCATGACAGAGCACATTAGTCTAAGGACGAGGCTGAGAAACCACACAATCACTTGGAAATAGGAGGAATTTCTAGGGAAAGACAAGGTGGTGGAAGAAACTCTTCTAGAGGAAGAGGCATAGGAAGAGTAAGATGCTATGCCTGTGGAAAGACAGGACACATGTCTTGGGAATGCTCCGAGAATAAGAAATAAGGAGGAGGAGAATCTCACATTTCATAAGCACAATGAAGAGATGTTGAATCATAAGGAGCAAAGGGTGGAGCATCCATGATGTTGAGAAGAGTTCTCTTAAAACCAGAGGAAAAAATTGAAGAGCCAGTGTAGAGAAACAATCTTTTCAAGACAGCTTGCAAGACTAAGAACAGAGTATGCAAGGTGATCATTGACAGTGGGAGTACTAACAACCTAGTATCCACATATATGGTGGAGAAATTGGAGCTGAAGACAACTGCACATCCAAGTCCATACAAAGTCTCATGGCTGCAAAAAGGACACCAAGTAATGATTACTAAACAATGCATGGTTGAAATTAAGATAGGAGGTTATAAAGATGAAATCATGTGTGATGTAATCCCCATGGATGTGTGCCATATTCTATTGGGAAGACCATGGCAGTTTGACAGAAATGTCATTCATCATGGGAGGAAAAACACATATACATTAGAAAAGAGTGGTAGGACACATATGTTGCTGCCAATAGAGGAGAAGAGAGTAAAAGAGGAAGCTAGCACAAGCATACTTATCATGAGTGGGAAGGAACTCCTGAAAGAAGTCAAGGAAGAACGGGAGATGCAATTCATTATAGTGAGGAAGCCCGGAGTCATCCTTACGAGTACATCAATGGATGATTTTCCTAAAGAAGTTCAGCAGCTGCTGGATAATTTTATTGATATAATGGTGGATGAGCTTCCAAACTCATTGTCGCCCATCAGGAGTATCAGTCATCATATCGACTTGATACTAGGAGCAAGTCTACCAAACAAAGCAGTGTACATATTAACACCATGAGAAAATGAGGAGGTGAAGAACTAAGTCCAATAATTGCTAGACAAGGGTTTGGTCAGAGAAAGTTTGAGCCCATGCGCAGTACCAACTGTGTTGATCCCAAAGAAAGATGGAGGATGGAGAATGTGCACGGACTTGAGAGCCATCAACAAGATCACCATCAGGTACAGATTTTCTTTACCAAGAATGGATGATTTAATGGATTGCTTAAGTGGAGCAAATTTATTTTCTAAGACAGATCTGAAAAGTGGATATCACCATATCAGTATGAGAGAAGGTGATGAATGGAAAATAGCCTTTAAGACAAATGAAAGTTTGTATGAGTGGTTGGTTATGCCATTTGTCTTAACGAATGCCCCGAGCACTTTTTTGAGGTTGATGAACAAAATTCTAAAATATTTCATTGGTAAGTTCGTGGTTGTATATTTGGACGATATATTGATTTTTAGCAGGACTAAAGAGGAGCATTCGAGGCACCTAACGCTAGTAATGAGGAGGCTACATCAGGAGAAGTTGTTGATCAATCTGAAGAAGTCCTCTTTTATGAAGACAGGACTCATTTATTTGGATTTTGTGATCTCTTCAAATGAACTAAAGATGGATCCAGAGAAAGTGAAAGCGATCAAAGAATGGCCATCACCAAGGAGCATGTTTGAGGTAAGGAGCTTTCATGGTTTAGCAATTTTCTATAGGAAGTTCATTAGAGACTTTAGTGGAATTTGTGCACCAATGATGGATACAATGAAGAAGTAGCACAAGCCTTTTAAATGGAAAGAGGAGGCTGAAAGGAGCTTCAATATACTGAAGGAGAAGATAACATAACGACCAATTATGGTCTTGTTGAATTTTGGGAAGACATTTCAGGTAAGATGTGATGCAAGTGGAGTTGCAATAGGAGTAGTTTTGAGTCAGGGCAATCGACCTGTTGCCTATTTCAGCGAGAAGCTGAATGAGACAAAGAGGAAATACTCCACGTATGACAAGGAGTTTTATGCCATAATTCAAGCCTTGAAGAAATGGAGGAATTAAATTGTCCCATAAGAGTTTGTCTCGTACAGCGACAACCAAGCTTTACAATTCATAAGCAGACAAGAAAAATTGAATCAGAGGCATGCAAAATGGGTTGAATTTATGCAAAATTTTACTTTTTTCATAAAACATATTGTTGGGAATGCTAACAAGGTTGTTGATGCGTTAAGCAGGAGATGTTTGATCATGCAGGAATTCCAGGTGAAGACCTTGGGGTTTGAACATCTTAAGGACATGTATCATGATGATGCATATTTCAAGGAGGCATATGAAGCATGTGCTAATCCTGTGTTGAGAGATAGAAGTTAATGGACAGAGTACATGGTTCAGGAAGGATTGTTGTTCAAAGGAAATCAATTGTGAATACCAAGATGCTCAATGAGGGACAATCTTCTGAAGCAGAAGCATAGTGGAGGATTGGTTGGACATTTCTTCCATGATAAAACGTTTGCACAGTTGAGTAGTTCATATTATCGGCCAGGTATGAGAATAGAGGTGATAAAGTTTGTGAACAGATGTAGGATATGCCAACATGCAAAGGGGAAAAGATAGAACATTGGATTGTATCAACCATTGCCAATACCAGAGAGGTCTTGGGATGCAATAAGCATGGATTTTCTGGAACCTTTTATAACTTGTCGATCTTTGATCTCTTCTTACTTAGTTTTCTAGCCTTATTTCCAGTGAGCTTCGTCTCGGTATTCCTCTTTTCATTTTGATTCTTATCTCGTCTTGGCATAGTAACTTCGCGTTGTTGAGATTCTTTCCTAGGATTTAGGGAAATACTTCTTCTCTATCAGGGGTAGGTGCTTCAGTCTCTATGAGTCTTCTTGTGTTCTTTAAACTTTGACATCCAAGTTTCTAGTTTGAAATAGCTTCGATATGTTCTCTTGTTCTTCAATCAAATGTGTGATCCTCCTAGTCATGAAATCTTTTAATTCTTGCTTCTTCTGCTCTAAGATTTCTTCTTCTTTCCTTCTAGCATGATCCTTTCAATCCAAGGTTTTCCTAGTAATATAGAAAATGGGGCATTATTCTCAATAAATTTAACAACCTCAAAATCTTCTTCCGTCGAAGTTCCATGAGCACTCATAGATATCTAGGTAAGTCTTTCACATAGGGTTATCAGCTTTCCTCTAAATAATCCTATTCCCCCCAATGAAGGAATCATACGAGGCTTTCCTAAAGTTTCCCAAGTTCTTTATGTCATCATATTCACATGTGTTTCTTCATCCAGAACACAGTCAATGTCAAAGTCTCCTATTCTTGCTTCTGTATACTCTTTTTCTTTGAATATCTCTGATAAGTTGGTCTTTTGGTGGTCATTCAGGGTTTCTTTCATTTATATCAATACAGTTTTTTATTCTTTCTGGGGTTCTTCCATGGTCTTAGTGTCTTGACCTTTCTCATGGTCTTCTTGTCTCGTATTCATTCTTTCAAGTTTAGCAATCATTCTAGGGCAATCCAAAACTTCATGATCCATAGATTTACAACAAAGACAATTGGGTCTTCTACCAAGGCATTCCTTAGAAAGATGTCTCAGTCTTCTGCAACTGTAACAAAGAGTTAATCCTCTCTTTCTCTTAAATGATCCCCATCCTTTCCTATACTGTGCACTAGGATCATGGTAGATAACCTACAAAATATTCTTTTTAGGATCCTGCATCCATTTATTAGTCCAAACATTCTTTCTATGCATAGGAATAACATATCTTTCACTATTCTTATCAGATCTACTCATATCAAATCTTCTTTCTTCTAGCTGCACCCTAGTTTTTGGCAAAGCACAAAGCTTCCAGATCTAAAAAATTTCACTATTCTTACCTCTATCAGAGCACAAAGCGTTCAGATATTACCTCTTTTCTTCAGATCTGCCTCCTTCCTTAGCACAGAGCTTCGCAAGTCAAGCAGCAAATCTACGCACAGAGCTTTCTTTCTTTTCCTCAGTTCCCAGCAATCACAGTTTCAGGTCAAATCTTCGCACAGAGCTTCTTCTTCCTCAGATCCCAGTAATCACAGTTTCAATCCTGACAACGGAACCATTTGTTGGCACAGGGGCAGACCCAGGGTTCAACGCTACAACAGTGCACCAACAAAACCCTAACTATCGGCCCTTTCAGAAACACCTGCGAAGTAGATGAAGTCTCACCTGAGGTAGAAGAAGGGATGGTTGCAGGACTCCAGTGTCTGCAACCTTTGTTGGGACACAAATCTGTGATTGTAACACCTTAACAAAGCACTTAGTTATTACATTTCGTTAATATTCATCTTAGTTTACAGTGCAGCTAAACCCCAACAATAGATCGGTGCAGTATTCACACATATCCAATAGATTCAAGCACTAAGCATACAAATAGAGATCATGTCTAGCAGTCATTCACATTATTCAAAACTAAACTATCATATCCGATTCATCTATCATCTAACATCGCATGAAGCATTGAATCAAATAAACAAAAGATCAACCAAAAGCACAAAGCATTCACAACACAGGATATACGTGGTTCACCCTCACCCTGGGGCTACGTCCACCAACTCTTTGTCTTCTTTACTAGCTTCTTTCAGTCTTCTTACATGCACAAAGCCTCAAAATCAACTCCGTAGAGGACAGGAGATCTGCACACCTCACTAGATCCTCTTACAATCACTTGCACTTAGCTCTTCAAGCCTCACACAGTATGCACAAAGCAATTAGCACTCAACACTTAGCAAACTTGCAACAGGATAGTCACTACTAGTCACTATTCACTATTTCTTACATCGCCTAGACTTCTATTTTTACATTACAAAATAGGCCTAAGCATGGGTAAACCCATGGGCCGACATCCCCACACCCATTACATAAGCCCAAAACCCAAAAAGGCCCTAAAAAGGACCTGAGATTCCATGATCTCCGCTTCGTCTTGCACTCCGCCTTCGATAGCCTGTCGAAGTCCCAAAAATAGGTCAAACATGACCAAGGATCCTCAAAACTTGGTCAAGGGCCAACACTATGTTTATCAATTTTTTTCATGGTTTTATATTGTTGTGTATGAACTCTGATTTTTAAGCAAATATATGTTGTGGTGTATGAACATAAGTTGTTGAAATCATGTTTTAGAATTGTTGTAGATGCATTTAATTTTATTGGTATCAAAAAAAAATTATGGGTTATGTAGTGGGGACAGTAGAGGCTCAATCCCATGTCCATTCAATTTGCACCAACAAATTATGTAGTCAACTTCTCATGTTTAGCTAGGACATATTCTCTTCATTTATTTCTCTTGTTGCAAGTTCCAAACCCACTTCAAAGATCAATGTGTCTTCCTTTATATAGCTCCAAATAAAATCCCAATCACTCTATCTGCTCCTCTTCCTTGGAATGCAAGGACAAGAAATTCATCTATATCTCTTTGCCTAAGAATCACTTCCCCTCCAACATTCATACAACCATCCACTTCCACGTGATGAATGATTTGATCGCCCAGTATTTTCACTTGTGAAGGTGAATCATGGATATCAAGAGACATGGGCATGGGATTATGCAGTTGTTTGAAGCATGAGTCCACATAAATATGTGTAGCCATGCACCATACAGAGATGAAAATCAAGGGGCATGTGAGGTGGGTGCTCCACACTCTACCTTCCTCCACATTCCAAACTAATGTAGAGTGCAGGGCCATTTTCTTCCTTTGCATTGCATTCTCCCTTGGCATTCTTGCTTCCTCCACATTCCAAACTAATGTGGAGTGTAGGGCCATGTGTACCCTTTACATTATGTTCTCCCTTTTCATTCCATGATTGCTAAAGAATCATTCTAAAATTAAAAAAAGGATTTTTATAAATAATTTTTCTAAGGCTCTCAAGCCTACTTTGAAGACTTTGCAAGGGTATTTTTATCCAAGATAATCCATAGTATTTTCGATCCAAAATTTTGCAAAAATCTTCGCAAACATATTTCCAGACGTAAACATAGACTTGATCTTGGACAGAGGGGAACCTTATGAATTATGGGGGAGAGAGAATATTTTGTTATTTGTAGAAGTAATTCCAAGACATCACAAGATATGCGTAAGGATATTTCATTATCTTCTTGGATTCATTTGGATCAAACCTCCCCATAGGATTTTTGATCCAAAATTTTGCAAAAAGCTTCACAAACTATTTCCAGATTTAAATGTAGAATTGATCTTAGACATAGGAAAACCTTGTGGAATATGGGAGAGAGAGAATATTTTGATAGTTTTAGAAGTGGTTCCAAGACACCACAAGATCTGTGTAAGAATATTTCATTGTTTTCTTGGATCCATTCAGATCACACTTCCCCATTCAAAGGCTTTTGGTCCCTAAAAGATTTCACTTTCTTAAGAGATATTATTTCCTCTTTAAAATAAGACTTCATTGATCTTTATATTATTGGTTGCAACTACTTTGCTTCATATGACATTCCTTAATTCTTCATAGAGATAAATCCCTACATCTCTTAGATAAATTCTTTACCCTTCCAACTATCTGCATTGCTTCTATGGGCTCAAGATGCCTCAATAACAATGTTTTTCTTCCTCCTATTTCAATGTGATTTGATAACCTATAACTAATGCATTACATATCCTCCTAGAATACTCCATGGTTGTAGAGGGATTGATTTCTTCCCTTACATATTCAACTCCAACCTTCTATTATTGATCATTCAAATTTAGGTTAGTTACTGTCTAATGAGCTTGTGCTTTGTTTGATGCTCACCTATTATATTTTGCATCATGGTGGAATCAATTTTGTATATGATGAGCATCTCAAATTCTCTCTCATAGTCTATTCATGGTATATATGAAAAAACTCAATCCAGGATTGTAAAAAGATCGCTTACCATGATCTACTAGAAATGGTGGTGTTATTGAACTTGAAGTAGAATTTGACTTGAATTCATCCTACTTAAAGGACTTGGCTTCTTCCTTCTCTACTAATTTTGCATAGGCTAGGTTCATCGAATCCTTCTTGTGCAATATCTTTAGCATCCATGTTTACAAATTCTTTCCATTTTTCTTCTACAGATTGAGCTGAGGATGAAGTTTGAAACATGTGGTTTCTCTCATTGTTTACACAACCTTCTTCTCTGGCTCTGCTTACTAACTTAGAGAGTGGCGATGTGAGCATCTCTTCTTCCCAAAGCACATGAAGCCTTTCTCAAATGATTGCTTCCATTGACATACAACAAAACCATGATTAGTATTGCCATAAAAATAACATGCCTTGCATTCTTTCCACTGCTTTTCTTTATTCCATTTTTATTGCAATGAAAATGAGTACTAGAACTTGATTTACCATACCTCCATGGGTTTTCCTTGACCTTGTTTCCTTCTTCACTTGACTCTTTAAGTGTTGGGACATTTTTGAATGATCAAAGTTTCACTTCTTAGTCTTCCAACACTTGCTTGAACTTCTTGTAGTGGATACCTTTTTTCTTCAATTGGCTTCCTTCCATTTAAATTCAAGTTGATTTCCCTTCCTTGGAAGTGGCTTCATTTTCATCTTTAGCGGCCTTCACGAAAGTAATTTTTTGGGAGGAATGATTCATCCTTTTTCTACACCCAAAAGTGCTTTTCATTTGGAATCTTTTGAAAATTCACCATACATCACCATCCCACCAAAATAATCAAGTCCTTCTCGTGGCTAACATTCAATGCCCATTGGTTGTTTTATCCCTTGTCCATTCTTTCCCTAGCCTTGGTCTACATATCCCATCTTTTTCAAAAAAAATCAAACTAATTCCCTTGGTATTCTTGAAGATCTAGATGGATTCTTCTATTAATTTGTATCAAAGACTGGGATGTGGTGACATGTTCACCTCTAACTTGGGTTTCTCATATGAAGTTGTCTTCTTTACAATGGAGAGATCAATCCTTTTAATATCCTCAATATCTTCTTGGAGATGGGACAACAAGTCCTCCTTGGTTTCCAATTCTTCTTGCAACTTCACTACAATTTTCTTATGGAACACTTTTGCTTGTACCATGCTCTCTAAAGCATGAGTGATAACTTGTGTAACATGTCCTTGCTCTCTAAAGCTTGGACTACAGTGCTTCATTATGTTCAATGATATCCCACCACAACTTCTTAAACTCTTGGTTCTTGTCTTAAATATGTTCATTAATGGCATGTATATCCTCAAGTATTTCACTCTTTAATGCTTTACCCATGGCTTCCTTACTACAACTTCTCCAAATCAAGGATCTATTGCTCTAATACTAATATGATCTATATTCATTCAACCTATGGACAATCATGATTTACTAGTATAGATACTCTTAAATTTTAAATATGGAAAGTATTTGTTCAAATTGATTAGACAACCATGTACTATCCTTGAATTTAATTTATTATCTTTATGCTACTATGCATTAATCAAAGGATTCAAAATAGATATCTCACACAGACATTCCCACACAAGAACGCAATAATTTACCCTAGAAACCATATACGAAAACCAACATCAAAGAGAAGGCTCACTCAACTCCAAGAAATATCATAAAGTTGTAGATTACAATTTAGGCTCAACCAGAGCTTGATTGATCCTATGCCAATGAATTAAGGCTATATTGAAGGTAAACTACCTTTAACCTATAGTTGACACACAATTAGGCAAATTCTAGCCTTTATCTTGAGATTCATTTATGGAATTATAACTAAGCATTCAACGAATTCCCTCCTCTTAGAGAAGACTCACCCTTCAAGTTACTAGTGATTGCATGTTGTAGTAGCAAGTCTATCGTCTCCTTTGCTCTAGAATCTGGGTTTTGGAAATGACTTTAGATTTGGTAAATATTCTTCTTACTTGGTGCCTAGGTTTGTATCT
>JZKD02S0299355.1:46879-61042 GCA_000966675.3 Picea glauca | reverse complement strand
CATTACAAAGTTAAGTGCCTAGTAGTGTCAACATAAGGTAACATTCGCATACAAGACACATATGTGGAGTACCTCCCGAGCTAAAAAACTAACAATGATATTGTAGGATGTTTTGAAAAAACCATTGTGGCTTGAAATGAGGGAATCGTGATTCTTTTTTAAGACTTGGATTTTGAATTTGGATGGGATGGGTGACAGGCTTGGACAATGCTTGGAATTGACACTCCAACAATGAGAAGAACCTACTTAAATTATCGACCTGGGAAACATACAATTTTCAAAACACCACGCACTGTATATGCATTTTTAGATTGTTCATTGCTTAGGTTTTTTATTGCTAACTCTTGCTCTTTCTTTTGTTTTTGGGGGGGAAATCACTTTTCGTGTTCTTCCTAATTAATCATAAAATCAAAAGGAAATATTAAGCTACACTAATGAAAATGTATACAACAGCTTATACTACATTACTCTACAAAAATTTTATACAACAATTCAAAAATTCTATACAACAATTCAAAAATTTATACTACATAATTTTAGCATATCAAAATAGAATTTTATATCACAAAAACTTAATATATCAAAACATAAATTTATGCTATAGAAAAATATAGTAGTTAATGTTCCTCAAAAATATATGACTTCAATTCAACCTATTTCATTGCTACAACTTTTAGGTACTTAGAATGAATTCAAAATTCTTAATTCTTAATCCAACCATAACAAGAAATTTTGAGAAAAACTAAAAAGAAATCTTAATCCACCCAATGCATAAAAGTAAATGCTTAAAATGGAAATGGAAATAAATGACCAAAATTAAACTGCGAAATTTAAGATAATGACAGAAACCTACTTTAGAAATGTAAGTTAAAGGACAAAAGTAAAGTTGTGTTTAATAGGAAATGGAAAAGTACAACACTAAATAAAGATTTCAAAAGAAAATAGGATCATTGTCTCTATAGAGTGTCCCTTGGTCTATACTTTGTTGAATGATATGTGCACTAATTCAACTAACCACCAATGAAAACAAGATTCGACAAAGAGAGTTTCATTTTAAAAAGATGTATTCATAGTCCAAAAACAATGAACCCCCTTAGGTTCTTTCTCTTGTTTCTTTCTAAGAAAACCCCCATGAGTTCTTGAGCGGTTGTCATTTTCACGAGATCAACTGAAAGTTGTTTTTAACTAATTTATTTAAAAAGAAATGTATTAACAACTAATTGCTTAACTTTTTTTCACAAGTGACATTTTACACTTATCTAAATGAATTCAAGTGTATATGTACATGCACCCTTATAAATAGTGCTCAATAGGTCATATGTGGCATCATGCATAATCATCCAATACTTCATCAATGGCTCTGACAAATCCTAATAAAAATTGAACACACATCTTTTAAGAACCTTAGATGTTGATGATAAACTTTGCAGCACTGGGTAATTTCAATAATTGGTATTGCTACCAATAAGAAATTCTGCAGCACTTCGTAAATCTTAACAACTGATCTTGATGTTGATGAAGAACTCTCCAGCACCTAATAAATAACAAAATGTACATTTATTCCTAAATCCTACAATCAAATAAGTTAGCAACCCAAACACATAGATCATGCATTCTCGTTCTCTTCATAATAAAAATCATTCATTTAATATAGAAATCCAACCCAAAAATTCATGTTATTCGGGAATGATAAATGGGGTAAAAATGGATAATAATATAGAAGGATAACGATGACAAGATTGAGAGAAGAAAAGAGGGTAATTACCATGCTCATCGTACTCCCGAGCTTAACCTTTTGCATGTCCCATGTGCAACTAATATGAATTTGAAGATACAACTTGCAAGTGTTCTGCATAACATGTTTCTCCAAAGTCATATGAAAGTAACTTATTAGTGGTTTCTTTTGCATGAAATCCTCCCAACACTTCTATCATCTGCCATATTTTCCTCTCCTGGTTTTTTTCAATAGCATTGCCTTCCCTATAATCTAAAATAGGATGTAGAATCAATGGGAATTTAAATCTAAGGCCTATCCACTAAAGGCCAAACTCTCTTACATAATTTGCATATAATCTATGGTGATACAATGAAGCATCAATATTTGGTAAGGAAAGTAGTTCCTTCATCTTCAACGTATCACTGAGCTCATTCCATCTACCTCTGCAAGCTAAAATTATTGATTGTTATAAATTATTGTAAGAACTTATGACTTCATTTTGTACTCGGATCACAACTGCCTTGATCTTAGGATGTGACATCCTCTTGTTATGAATTTTAAAGATGTAAGTTATGGAAGTTGTCTCTGGTCTAATCCATAATGGAACATATAATTATTTTTCTTTAAATAGTTCTTTCTCGTGGGCTCTTTTCAACTCATTTTCTGGTATGGACATAAATGCTCTCAAGTGAACATCCCCAACAAAATGGTTTGGGTTCCAAATAGTATTATCAGGCAATAAATAATTATGAAGTTAAAGTTCACAAAGTAAATTCCTTCTCTTTGGTATACTAGAAAAATACATGTTGCATAATGTTTTACCAGTTCCTTTGTGATCCACGGGCGTATTTGAAACACTCCTCTCTATATGAAATCTCAACCACTATTCTTTTAAACACAGAGCACAAACTAGTGAAGGTGATCTACATGCCAAGGTTTTCGATGCCAGTTCACCAAATTTTGTTATCTTTTGTATGAGATTTTTAATTTCTTCATCTTATTCTTCATTAATCTTTTGCTTCTCTACTAATTCTTCCTTCAACTAATTATAACTCTTTTATGCTGAATTTAATTTTCATTGGTGTGTTTCCAAGGGAATATATTCATCCTTTTGAGAGTCGACCAATTGTTTCCATGCATCCTTTTATATGGTTAACCCCTTGATTTTTTCCCTTAATTGCTCAATTTATTCATTTCTTATGGTTATCCCCTTGATTTCTTCCCTTAATTTCTCAATTTATAACAATATATATGGAGAAACATAAGTGGGCTCAAGCGTTACCTAGAAGGCCACGTCTTCTTTTTCAATTTTGCATAGTGTCTCTACAGTTTCTGCCAATTTCTCATCAATTTGCATGGATGAAGAAGGTCCTTCAATATGTTGCAAGTCACTTACAATGTCTTCAGCCACTCATCTTCTTTTCAATCTCTGCCTCCTGTACTCCTGTTGTTGTTCAGTTAATTGTTCTCATTGTTGTTGAGTTGATTGTTCCTGTTGCATTTTGATATCTTCCTCAGCAGGACTGACAAGTTTCTCTACGAATTTCCCCCGGTCTTCCCCAAGATGTTGATGAAGAAATGTGTTCTTGAAAATTAAATAAATGAGGCCATGATGTGCATGTTGGTTTCCTTTTCCTTTTTGAAATTGTTCAGTTGTGACTTCTCAAGACTTTAATATAAAGTATGGTAAATAAATTTTTTCATTTTTCCTCAAATGGGCTAGAAAGCATAAATGATACGCCATGAAAAGAAAAGAGTGTCCCTCATAGGTGAGGTATTTGATAATGTGGTGCAACACCTCATCCCAAGGTTATGGTAGATACAATCACTTCACTACTTGCCCGATGTCTTCACAACTTCGTCATGCTCTAAGAAAACACCTCCGGCCCTACATGATTCTACTCGTTCTTTATACCACCACCTTCCTTTTGTTTCCAAGCCTGTGATTTGAGAGATTATCTCTTCTGTGACTAGGAATTCCAAATTATCTACTCTAGCAACCCCGTTCCTAAAATTTTGAGCAAAATTCTCTGCCAATGGAACACTACTCATCTATATTCATTTGAAAAATTGCAACCATCCTACCCTTCGGAAAATATTAGCCATGTGTTGATTGTTGAGAATGACTTCCATTGTAATAGGTTCCTGCCTAAACATATTTCCACCCATATTGCAGAGAGCACTTGCAGTATGTTGCTGAAACAACTTCATGCAATTCCAACTCACAAAAATGATGTGTTGCAGAGAATACCCCCTGCAGGAGAACACACTTCCCATAAACTGCATGCAACGTACAATGATTCTTGTTTATTTTTAATTTTGAAATGAAATCAACTCCATAATTCCTGCTACAAACTTCACGTGTGTTATTTTTGGTGCTGACAAAGAATGAAAATGACCAATAACCATAATTGCCCATTTAACTATCCCATCAACATGTACGTTCGATTTCTAATCGGTCTGCGTACGTGGAGCATTGATGGAGGAAAGTAGTGGAGACATGTGGCAAGTGTTAGGTAGTGGGAATATAAATAAGTGATATGCCAAATTTATAATGAGATGACCTAGAGTTATGGATATATTGTTGATTTAATTAACTCAAAAATATTTGGCGGTACAGAGGTTTGGTGTGTCATTACAGATTTCCAGCCAATTTTTGCCCCCCTCAAAGGAAGTGGTGGTTGTCCCGACAACCGTAAAAGAGGTGAGAGAATGAAAATAGGAGAATTTGAATATTAAATAAATAAATTTATATGAATAGTAGAAAATACTTGATTGTCATGTAAAGATTTCCATGTGGTCAGTCGTGAGGTGCTCCTTTCGAACAAGTGGCAACAGAGAAATAATGTAGTTGTTGCAAATTTAGAATGTCACGCCATGTGCATCAATGGTTGTAGAGAAATGTTGCAGCGAAATGTAAGTTGGAAAGTACTAATCTTGCTAGAGAAAAAATGGTCAGCACAAGGGAAATTAAGTTGTCGCGGTATATTGTTGTAGAGAAAATACATAACATTTAAAGGGGCGGAAAAATGTTTCAACAACATAAGGCTACAAACAAACTATGCAATTGTGAAAAAAATTATTTTATTTTTTATATTTATATTTATTTCCATGAAGGAACTCACCATCGTTGGTTTTCAAGTTTCTCTGTGGTCGGTGATGCCATTTTTTGTTTTCATTGCAATTTTTTTTTTCCATGAAAAATCTTGCCATTCCTAGTTTTCAAGGTTTCTCATGGCCTACAATGCCATTTATGGTTTTCATTACATGTTTTTTTTTTTTTTTTAATTTTTCAACTACAAGTTGAATCAAGGGTTTGGAGCCTGGTGCAACCCCCCCTTTCTCTCCTAAGGGTTACGCGACCTCCCGGTCAAGGATCTTCAACTCCGAGCCGAATTGGCTCTCTGAGACCTTGATGGTCTCACTTACGAATTACCACAGGTCCTTTCGGTCCTCTGTTGCAGGTTCTATTGCACCTAGGACCTCCTTCTTCATGCAACTGAACTCTCAAGCTCCAGGCGCAATCTCTCTTCTCGTTAGCTCCCTGTCGCGTGTGACCTCAGGCTATGTCCTTGCGTAAGTGAATGATTAGGGGCGCTTCCAAGAGTGGTTTGGGATCAATCGCTTTTCTCCCCGCAATTTACCTCCATCTGCCACATACCTCTTCACCGATACTGTGGTTTCGATTGTGGCCCGCCCTCAAAATTTTAACATCTGGGCACTTTCTAGCCCCGCAATCAAGTGTGACCGTCAGTATTACGATCTTGACAGTGCTTCTGGACTGATGGTTGAGATCTGCCTCTTTCAAACCAACGATTCAAATCTAATTCTCCCGAATCGGGCGGTTGATATTTACTTCAGATCTTTACCCAGAGCCCACAGATTTATGCCACTTTCCCTTTGGATCAGATGATTGATGTTTACTTCAGGTCTTTATCCGGGATCCACATATTCATGCCACCTATTATTCAGATCTGACGGTTCAGATCTACTTTGGATGATCCAATGCTTGAGATTTCTTTCAAACAATCAAACAGTTGAGATTTACTTCGGATGATCCGACGGTCCCAAATTACTTCGAGACTTCGAAATTTTGGCAAGACCCCTCTCTTGCATGTGTGAAACATTAAGGCTCACGCACCTTGATTTGATTGGACGTTGTTGGCCCTTTGAATCGGTGATCCAGCGACCGTTGTCGCTCTCCCTCCTAAACTTCCGACTTCCTCTGACTTAGAAGAATTTCTAAGTATCCAAAAGCCTCGCCCTTTGTTCCTCCTACGAGTCTATCTCTTGGACCTCGTCTGCACTTCTGGAAAGCGCTATCCCTTCTAATCTTTTGTCAATGGACTTTGACTTCACCCTGGCACACACTTGCGCTCTGCATGCAAACTTACACTAGTTCTTCCTGAGTTTTCAAATTACTCAGTTTCTAAGGGACTCGATCATTCTGCATCTTTCAAAAGACTTTCTGGTGCCCTCCTAGCATAGTGTACGCTCGATCTCCTAAGCTTTCAAACTTGAAACAAGTTCGCCTCTACGTGCACTCCTTGCGCTTAGTATGCACACTCTGCATACAAAAGTTCCACGCTATCTCTTCTGAGCTTTGAGTCAAAAAAGAATCTCTAACATGCACTCCTTGTGTTCAATATGCACTCCTTGCATAACTTACAGAAGAGAACAATTGAAATTATACTAGAATCTTATATTCATTCAAAAGTAAATGGCTACATCTATGATCAAACAATTACTAAAAACTCAGAATTTTCCTACTAACTCACAGCAGCCTCATTTGGGCGTACAAAACCTCTATTTATCTCAGAGGGTCCTTAGGGTTCCCCCCGACTACTCGTCTACTCAAAATGAAAACCTAACTGCTACCTAAGTTCTGTTACATTCAAGGCTAGGAGTGAAACTCCCAGATCACTCATGATCATCATCTTCCGAGCGCTTGATCTTCTTCCATTTTTCCAATCAACTCCAAAAGATTCGCAGTAACTCCCAGCGTTTCAAATTCTGAAACGATCCCCAGACGTTGATTTGTCCTACCACGTGTGCTTGTTGATGATGCTCCTGCATCATACTCCCCTAGAAAAAAAATTATGGACTCCTTTCCATTAGCTCCTGCACCAACTTTCCATGTTTCTGGATATCAGCTTCATTTTCCCAGCTGGCATCTTCTATTGGGTGTCCCTTCCACTTGACCAGATATTCAATATGGGTCTTCCTCCTGGTCTTCTTTCTAATCCTTTGATCAATGATCTTATCCATCTGTTGTTTTTCTTTTATAGGCATTCGTTTCTCCCATTGAATCTTCTCTTGAACTTATGATCCCTCTGAGTCATATTCCCTGTAAGGGTACAGGTCTAAAATGTTGAATATGGGTGATATGCCCACATCATCTGGAAGCTCAATCTCATAGGCGTTTTCACCAAACTTCCTTAATATCTTACATGGCCATATCTTCTTCTTCTTCAACTTGTTATATCTTCCCCTAGGGAACCTTTCTTTCCTAAGATGTGCCAGAACCTGATCTCCTACTTCAAATTGATGTTCTCTATGATGTTGATCAACTTTGTGCTTGTACTCTTGGTTAGAGTTCTGCAATTGTCCTTTGATCTGGTTATGGAGCTTTTGCATTTCTGCAGCAAAATCTTCTACTCTAGTGCTTATGATCTCACTCTGTTCCAAGTCCCTCAACTCAAATACTCCCCTGGGTTGCATTCCATACAGTATTTGGAATGGGATTTTTCCAGTGCTCTTGTTGGGTGAGTCATTGTATGCAAATTTTAATTGTGGTAGAATCTAATCCCATTGATTATGATGCTCAGTGACCAGACTCCTCAATAAGTTTCCCAAACTTTTGTTTACCACCTCAGTCTGCCCATCTATATGAGGGTGATAAGCTAAGCTAAAGGAAAAATCTGTCCCCAATTTCTTCCATAGTGTTCTCCAAAAATGACCAACAAATTTAGTGTTTATGTCCGAGATAATGCTTCTAGGTAGTCTGTGAAGTCTCACAACTTCCTTGAAAAATAGATTTGCAACATATGTTGTGTCACTGGTCTTCTTGCATGGGATAAAGTGTGCCATCTTTGAAAACCTATCCACCACCACAAATATGGAATCACATCCTCTTTGCTTTCTTGGCAGTCCCAACAAAAAATCCATGCTTATTGCATACCGAGGCCTCTCTGGTATTGGCAATGGTTGATACAATCCAGTGTTCTGTCTTTTTCCTTTTGCATGTTAGTAGATTTTGCATCTGTTCACAAACTTTATCACTTCTTTTCTCATACCTGGCCAATGGTATGAACTGCTCAATTATGAAAATGTCTTATCATGGCCAAAATGTCCAGCCAATCCCCCACTATGATTTTCCTTTAAAAGGTTATCCCTCATTGAGCATTTTGGTATGCACAATTGATTGCCCTTGAACAACAATCCCTCTTGATTCATATACTTTGTCCACTGGCTCTTGTCTCTCAGCACAAGATTTTCACATGCTTTGTATGCTTCCTTGAAGTCTGGATCATCATGATACATATCCTTAAGGTGTTCAAACCCCAAGGTATTCACCTAAAACTCCTGCAAAATCAAACATTTCCTGCTCAATGCATCAGCAACTTTGCTAGCATTCCCAGCAATATTTTTTATGACAAAAGTGAAATTCTTCATAAATTCAATCCACTTTGCATGCCTCAGATTCAATTTTTCTTGTCTGGTTATGAATTTTAAAGCTTGGTTGTCGTTATACAAGACAAATTCTTGTGGAACAAGGTAATGTCTTCATTTCTTCAAGGCTTGGATTATGACATAAAACTCCTCATCATATGTGGAGTATTTTCTCTTGGTCTCATTCAGCTTCTCACTGAAATAGGCAACTGGTCTATTATCTTGGCTCAAAACTACTCCAATTGCAACTCCACTTGCATCACATCTCACTTGAAATGTCTTTCCAAAATTTAGTAAGATCATAATTGGTTGTTTTGTTATTTTCTCCTTTAGTATATTGAATCTCCTCTCGGCCTCCTCTGTCCATTTAAAAGACTTGTGCTTCTTCTTCACTGTATCCATCATTGGTGCACAAATTCCACTGAAATCTCTGATGAACTTCCTATAGAAACTTGTTAATCCATGGAATCTTCTTACCTCAAACATACTCCTTGGTGATGGCCATTCTTTGATTGCTTTCACCTTCTCTGGATCCATCTTTAGTTCATTTGAAGAGATCACAAAACCCAAGTAAATGAGTTATGTCTTCATAAAAGAGGACTTCTTCAGATTTATCAATAGCTTCTCCTAATGTAGTCTCCTCATCACTAGTGCCAGGTGTCTCAAATGCTCCTCTTTAGTCCTACTAAAGATCAGTATATCGTCCAGATACACAACCACAAACTTACCAATGAAATATTTCAGTGTTTCATTCATCAATCTCATAAAAGTACTTGGGGCATTTGTTAAGCCAAATGGCATAACAAGCCACTCATACAAACCTTCATTTGTCTTAAAGGTTGTTTTCCACTCATCACCTTCTCTCATCCTTATCTGGTGATATCCACTTTTCAAATATATCTTAGAAAAGAAATTTTCTCCACTTAAACAATCCATTAAGTCATCCATTCTTGGCAAAGGAATCTATACCTAATGGTGATCTTGTTAATGGCTCTTGAGTCTGTACACATTCTCCATCATCCATCCTTATTTGGACTCAACACAGTTGGTACTGCACATGGACTCAAGCTCTCTCTCACCAAACCCTTGTCTAACAATTCTTGGACATGGTTCTTTACCTCCTCATTCTCTCGAGGTGTCAGTCTGTATGTTGCTTTGTTTGGAAGACTTGCTCCTGGTATCAAATCAATATGATGGTTGATACTTCTAATGGGTGGCAATGAGTTAGGCAACTCATCCACCACTATGTCAGCAAAATTATCCAACAATTCCTGAACTTATTCAGGCAAATCATCCATCAAAGTACTTGTAAGGATAACTCTAGGTTTCCTCACCACATCAAACTGCATCTTTTGTTCTTTCTTAACTTCTTTCAGGAGATACTTCCCACTCATGAGAAGTATTTTTGTGTTGGCTTCCTCTTTCACTTTCTTCTCCTCTATCGACAGCAACATTTGTGTCCTACCAATCTTCTCCAAGGTGTATGTATTCTTGCTCCCATCATGAATGACATTCCTGTCAAACTGCCATGGTCTTCCCGACAAAATATGGCATACATCCATGGGAATTACATCACATAGAATTTCATCTCTATATCCTCCTATATTAAATTCATCCAAACATTGTTTAGTAACCATTAGCTAGTGTCCTTTCTGCAACCATGAGACTTTGTATGGCTTTGGATGTGCAGTTGTCTCCAGCTCCAATTTCTCCACCATCTCTGTGGATATTAAGTTATCATTGCTCCCACTGTCAATTATCACCTTGCATACTCTGTCTTTAGTCTTGCAAGTTGTCCTAAAGAGCCTATTCCTCTGCACTGGCTTTTCAACTTCTGCCTATGGTTTTAAGAGAACCTTTCTCAACATTACGGATGTTCCATCCTCTGCTCCTTTTGCTTCAACATTCCTTCTATGTGATTTTGAAATGTGAGCTTCACCTCCTCCTTATTTATTTTTATTTTTCTTGGTACATTCCCAAAACATGTGCCATGTCTTTCCACAGGCATAGCAGCTTACTTCTCCTCTGCTTCTTCCTCTTCCTCTAGAAGAACTTCTTCCACCATCTTGTCTTCCTTGGGAACTTCCTCCTCTTTCCGAGTGACTATGTGGTTTCTCAATCTCGTCTTTGGATTTATGTGCCTTGTCATGGGAAAATCTCGTGCCTTTGTTCGGGACTGGGCTTTTACCTCTGCCTCACTAGCTTTGTTTTCCGATCAACTTATCCTCTGCCTTCAATGCAAAATGATAAGCATCCTCCATTGTCCTTACTGACATCATGTTGATCTCATCCTGGATTTCATACCTCAGACCATTTATATACCTAGCAAATTTGTCCTCATCTTTCTCTCTTTGTCTAGTTCTGATGTTTAGCTTGTAGAACTCTTTTGTGTACTCCTTAACTGTCATACCCTTCTTCCTCAGGTTCTGTAACTTCTTGAACAGATTGATCTGATAATCTTTGGGCATGAATTTAGCCTTCAACTTGGCTACCATTTTGTCCCAATTCTTTATCTTATGTTTGCCTTTGCTTCTCCTCTCAACCTACAGTTCATCCCACCACAGTGTTGCATGCCCTTTTAGTCTGGTGACAGCATGTCTCACCCTCTTCTCCTCATCGACATATTCATAGTCGAAATATTTGTCCATGGATCTTATCCAATCCAACAGCTCTTCAGCATCCAAATTTCCTTCATACATTGGGACCTCTATCTTGGCTCTGGCTCCCAATCTAACAACTACTCTCAGCAATCATTATTTGACAACATTCTTTCCTACAACTTCTTCGACTTCTACTTCTTCCCTCTCTGCATCGTTGATGTCTCCAGCATCAAGTGCCCTTATCTGTGTTGCCTCCATCACCTCTAATATTTCACGAAGCTCTCACATTTCTCTTTCTACAGCTTGATTGGGTAAAGGTGGCTCCACTCATCTCCTCGGTGGCATTGTGTTGACTGTCTACCACACACATAGTGCAACTTTGAGTTCTTTTGTCTCCTCTCCTTTGTCTATTGTTTGAAAGCAAAATTCATCTCTAATACCACTTGGTGCAACCCCCCCTTTCTCTCCTAAGGGTTACGCGACCTCCCATTCAAGTATCTTCAACTCCTAATCAAATTAGCTCCCTAAGACCTTGATGGTCTCATTTACGAATTACCACATGTCCTTTCAATCCTCTATTGTAGGTTCTATGGCACCCACAACCTCCTTCTTCACGCAACTGAACTCTTAGGTTTTAGGCGTGATCTATCTTCTCATTAGCTCCCCGTCGCATGTGACCTCGGGCTACGTCCTTGCGTAAGTGATCGATTATGGGCACATCCAAGAGTGGTTTGGGATCAACCGCTTTTCTCCCCTCAATTTACCTCCAACTGCCACGTACCTCTTCACCGATACTGTGGTTTCGATTGCAGCCCGCCCTCAAAATTTTAATGTCTGGACACTTTTTGGCCCCACAATCGAGCGTGACCGTCAATCTTACGATCTTGACGGTGTTTTTGGACTGAAGAATGAGATATACCTCTTTCAAAACAACGATTCAGATCTAATTCTTCTGAATCAAGCGGTTGATATTTACTTCGGGTCTTTACCCAGAGCCCACAAATTTATGCCACCTACCCTCTAGATTGGACAATTGATGTTTACTTCGGGTCTTTATTCAGGATCCACATATTCACGCCACCTTTTCTTCAGATCTGACGGTTCAGATCTACTTTGGATGATCTGACACTTGAGACTTCCTTCGGACGATTGAACGGTTGAGATTTACTTCAGATGATCGAATGGTCCTAAATTACTTCGAGACTTTGGAACTTTGGCAAGTCCCCTCTCTTATGTGTGAGAAATGCTAAGGCTCACGCACCTTGATTTGATCAGGCGGTTGTTGGTCCTTTGAATCGGTGATCCAACGACCATTGTCACTCTCCCTCTTGAGCTTCTGACTTCCTCTAACTTAAAAGAATTTATAAGTATCCAAAGGCCTCGCCCTTTATTTCTCCTACGAGTCTGTCTCTTGGACCTCGTCTTCACTTCTGGAAAGTGTTATCCCTTCTGAGATTTCGTCAATGAACTTTGACTTCACCCTGGTGCACACTTGCGCTCTGCATGCAAACTTGCACTAGTTCTCCCTGAGTTTTCAACTTACTCAGTTTCTAAGGGACTCGGTCCTTCTGCGTCTTTCAAAAGAATTTCTGGTGCCCTCCTGGCAAAGTTTATGCTCGATCTCCTGAGGTTTCAAACTTGAAACAAGTTCACCTCTACGCTCACTCCTTGCATCCAATATGAACTCCTTGCATAACTTACAAAAGAGAACAATTGAAAGTTATACTAGCATCTTACAGTTTCATATACGTGAAACGAAAACTCATTCATTCATGAAAATAACAATAACAGAGAATTGCAAACAGTAACAACACTATGCATTGGGATCAATTTTCCTCTGTTATATTCATTCAAAAGTAAATGGCTACAGCTATGATCAAACAACAACTAAAAACTCAGAATTTTTCTACTAACTCGCAGCAGCCTCATTTGGGCGTACAAAAACTCTATTTATCTCAGAGGGTACTTAGGGTCCCCCCTGACTACTCGTCTACTCGAAACAAAAACCTAAATGCTACCTAAGTTCTGTTACATTCAAGGCTAGGAGTGAATCTCCCAGATCACTCGTGATCATCAGCTTCCAAGTGCTTGATCTTCTTCTATTTTTCCAATCAGCTCCAAAAGATTCGCAGTAACTCCTAGTGTTTCAGATTTCGAAGTGATCCCCAGGCGTTGAGTTGTCCTGCCACGTGTGCTCGCTAACGATGGTCCTGCATCATATCCCCTCAACTACATTCAGAGAGTGTTGTTGTTGCAGGCTGGAAGTGAAGTCCTCTTTCGACTTGGGCTTCGTGTATACCTTCAATTGATGACCATTAACCAACAATGGAAGTTTTTCATCATCACTAGTTCTAAGTTGCACTATGTCATTATCGAATGCAACTTCGACTTCATATGGACCTAGACATATTGTTGTTAATTTCCCTTTAAAGTCCTGAAATCTGAAATCAAACAATAATGCCCAATCACCTGGTTGAAAAGACTTATCCTTGGTAAAACGGTCATGCCAACATATACGTTGTTGTTGTATAGTTTCAGTATGTTGCAAAGCTTCTTGACGAAACTCGTCCAACATGTTGAGCTGGGTGATTTGCTCTTTTTGTGTAACAGATATATCAATGCCCAACTAAATTGTTGTTCAAAGAGTTTTGTTTCAAATTCTATTAGCAGAAATACTTTTTTTCCATAAACTAATTCATATGGAGTGAATCCCGTGGATATTTTCCAAGTTGTGCGATAATCCCAAACACCTTTATAAAATTGGTTAGCCCAATATCTGCAGTGAAATTGAACCATCTTTGTTAAGATATTCTCAAGTTCTCTATTAGTTACTTCCACCTTCCCATTGTCTTGTGGATGATAAGTTGTTTTTCTATGCCGAATTTTGTAGAGTTCCATGACATTTTCTATCAACTTGGAAGTAAATTGATCTCCTCTGTCATATACAATTTATCGAGGCACTCTAGATCTAGTAAATATGTTGTCATAAAGGAACTCTACTACTTTTTTCTCTTGAATTTTTTTGAGGGGTTGGACTTCCACCCATTTCGTGAGGTGATCATTACATTCTAGTATATACTTGAATTGATTGGATGGTGGATTGATGGTATCCAAAAAATTGTTGGATTGTTATATTATTTGCAGTGAACCTCTAGTCGATGTGGATCGACTGAC
>JZKD02S0299355.1:0-29473 GCA_000966675.3 Picea glauca | reverse complement strand
ATTCTAGCATGAAGAGGTCCTCAAGGCAATTGGAAACAACACAAGAAAATTTATCATCCTAGATCTGGGATGGGAGACTCACACAGACCGAAGGTGGGCATGGTTGCAAATTGAGGTTGATTTTAGATATGGTCTGCTTGACCGGATCGAGCTCGTATGGGGAGTTTTTTCATGCCAACAAAAGACAGACTATCGGTGAGTTCCATTTAGGTGCTTCAGATGCCATGAAGTAGGACACTTGCAAGCTCGATGCAGGAAACCACCTTCACATTTCCCTCCTTTAACCAAATTTTGGAAAAAAAAACAAGTAGTGGTTGACGTCGAACCAGAAAAGGTGGCAAAAGCAGAAGGTTGGGATAAGAGTGGAAACAATCATGCATGGTTCGACTCTCCAGGTGTCAACTCCCCAGAGGATCATCAAGATGGAATCTCTAGTAAGAATTATTGCCTAGATGGTCTAGTTTCATCCAATTCTATAGAAGTTTCTTTGAATCTCACAGAGGTTCAAGGTCATTACCCTCGTATTCATGTCACACCGACGTCCCCTCAAAAAATTCCACCGAAGACAATGATTGAAGGTCCTCTTTCAAATTTCTAGTTTCTCATGAATGGGTTTTTTCCCCATCCAATGTCTTAACAAAGGGAGGCCTCAGCCTCGCTTGGGGATGATTCATGGTCTTTTGCCCAGTCGGTTTCATCCTCAGTTTGTCCTAGTTCAAAACCCTCTATTAAATATGAATACCTTTTGCGATCCAAGGTAAAGAAGGGGCCAGGGGAGGAGTGTTTTGAGGGTCTGGCCTTGGAAAAAGGTTACAGGAGTCAAGTTGGGAGGAAATAGGTTATATATTTGGTGCAAATTCAAGATGTTAAAGAGATTAGAAGCGAAAAACAAAAAACAATAGTTCAGGCCCTTAGAGCATGGAAATCCCGGGAAAGGATTCCCAAATAATTGTGCTCTCCTTCAATGTTAGAGGAGTTGGGGAGCTCCTAAAATCCTTTCCCTCAAATGTCTGGTCCAATCTTACAATCCAAATGTTCTTATGATTCAATAGACGATGTGTAGTGGAGATAAGGTAGTGAATGTTTTTAGTAGTTGGTTAAAGGGATGGTCTTTCTATTCTATCGATGTTGTGGGCCTCTTTGGAGGTTTATTGATGGCCTGGAGCCCTTGCGTAAAGGTGAATTCCACGTCAACTTTACCTTCTTGCACAGTGGTACAGGTAATGGACAGATTGTTAAACTGCTCTTTAAATCTATTAAATGTGTATGGTTTGTATTCTAATTATTTCCCTTTCTAGAAAGGTCTAAGTGGGTCAGGCATTATGAACTCTGAAGACATTATTCTAGGAGGGGACCTAAATTTCATCCTTTCCTTAAAAGAAGTGTGGGGGATAATCCCATGTCAATATCATCAAGAAATTATTTTCTCGCATTGGATGGAAAAATACCAGTTATTTGATATGGCTCCGAAAACGTTGTCCCAAACTTGGTGTAATGGAAGAAAAGGAAGGGACCTGGTTTCCAGAAGACTTGATTGGTTCCTAATCTCTAAGGGACTAATCGATAATCCCTAGTCCTTCAAATCTCAAGTGGAGATAGGTGTAATTTCCAATCATTTTTCCATTGTCTTGGAAGTGTCCAAAACTAGTCCTCGGTTGCCTTCCCCATTGAAGTTTAACCAAGAATGGATTAAGGAAGAGGACTATAAGAAGTTAGTATCGTATTCCTAGATTCCATTGGAAGATGAATTGGGTCTTTCTTTCATGCAACAATTTGCAGAAAACCTTAGCCAAATAAAAATAAAAAAGTCACTTCTTCTTGAACCAAAGGTTATAGGTTGAAATATTCAGCATTTGTCCGAGAGGTGGAATCAAAATTAGGTGCACTTCTTATTGATTGAGAAGTTGTCTCATTAATGGAGGAAGAAGAAAGTGAGTTAAGGTGCTCGTATGAGGAAAAAACAAGACTTGATAGCGGTGGAAGAATCAAAATGGTACCACAAAACCAGGGTGGTACAAATTCGTGAAGGGGATAAAAATATGAAATTTTTTCATAAATTTGCTAGCTTTCGGAGGATAATAAACTCCATCTGGGAAATTAAGGACCGTGAAGGGCATCTGGTGACTTTAGTTAGTGATATAGTTGAATTTGGTAAAGGTTTATGCTCTAGTTTATTTAAGGATCGAGCAGGATTCCCCATCTCATAAATCATTAATGTTATCAATCTCTTTCCTAAATCCATCACGGAAGATATGAATGAGTCTTTACAAGCATAGATGACAGAAAAGGAAATCCATTCCACCTTATATTCTTTCCAAAAATGTAAAATTCTTGGTCCTGATAGCCTCATCTATTTAGTGTTATTTTTTTGTAACTCGAAGGTACTTCTGCATTGGCAATGCCCAACACGCGAAACTGACGAGCAAATGTTTCTCTTAAGTGAGTTTATAAAGTGAATTTATCAAGTGATTTTATAAAGTGAAGTTAGGGTCTTTTTAATGGGTAAAAGTGACTTTATGAAGTTTGGGTCACTTAAGTGATTTAAGTGAACTCAACAAAAGATTAAGTCACGACCATTCATCTCAAGAGGGAAAGATCTAATCTTGACCATCTATCTCTTTGGAGATATAGGGTTAGGCAAATTACTTATTAATGAGTGAATAAAGGAAATATTTGAGGGAGATGGGGGTGCACTTTCAAGGAGAGCTTGAGTGGGAATGTGAAGAGACACATTCTAAGAGAGACTAGAGAGATTAAGCTAAAGGAGAAAGGAGAAGACAACAAGAGAAGGGGTGCATATCTCAAGGAAGAGAGGGCACACATTTCAAGGAGTAATCTCATCATTGAATCAGTATGTAAAACAGAACCTTCATGCAAACTGTATAGCTTACTTTGCCACTAAAATTGAGGCACTTTGGGTGCATATTTTGAGACAGATTTGCATGAATTTCAAGGCACCTTGTTGTTGTAAATCTGTATTGTCCGTACCTGAAAGTAAAAATTTGGGCGTTGTTTTCGAGAGTGTTGTTACAACAATTAAAGGGTGACAAGCCGTATAATAGAGGTTGTGCATCTTGATTGTTCTTGCTGCACAGAGATCGAGGTGTTAGTTTGCAACAAATTTCTAAGTGGTTGGACTATGTATTTGAGATAAGTACAGTGATTTAATAGGCTGAAAAGTACTGTTGTAATTTATGAGTATTTTCCTTCATGAGATCAATACGAAAGATCTCTCCTTAGTTGGTTTTCCCTTTGGGGGTTTTCCAAGGTTATTGCCTAGACATCTAGTGTCAAATGTGGTGATAGTTTTTCTGTTGTTCATTGTTATTTTTGTTGCTATATTTTTCAGATCTTGGTCATTTTGTATTTCTTCTCATAGTTACAGTTGAATGCTTGTGTTAATGTGCATTATTGGTGAATGATTATTGGAGGTTGAAATCTTGTTATTGACTAAGTGTTTGTCTAGTAATTTTTCAACTTTTAGGTTTTTATGATTTGCTCAAATCATATTTGCTAAAAGTTGTATGTGAGTGTCAAGGATCTGGAAAAATATGGGGATCTTTTAATACAACTTTCTTGTCCCTTATCCTGAAGAAACAAGCCCCTTCCTCCTTTGAAGAATTCAGACCCATCGCCTATTGTAATTTGATCTACAAACTCATTGAAAAAATCATAGCAAATCATATCAAACCCATTTTTAGTGAAATCATTTCACATGAGCAGTATGGTTTTTTATTTAAGAGACAAATTCATGATGTCATTTCCCTTACCTAAGAAGCCCAACATTCCATGAAGTTAAAAAGATCTCATCAATTTTAGTGAAGCTTGACCTTTCTAAATCCTATGATAAGGTGAATTGGACCTTCTTCGGGCTTTCCCTAATACAGATGGGAATGAATCTGAAGTCGGTCAATTGGATTATGGGATGCATTGAATCCTCCTCTTTTGTAATCCTCGTAAATGGGCTCCTTCCCACTTCTTTAGTTCATCCCAAGGGATTAGAAAAGGATGTCTCGTGTCCCCCTTCATCTTCTTAATCATTTTTTAGAGGCTCAGTTTGCTTCTAAAGAATTCCCGAAGGGATGGTCACTTGA
This sequence comes from Picea glauca, assembly GCA_000966675.3. NCBI lineage: Eukaryota > Viridiplantae > Streptophyta > Pinopsida > Pinales > Pinaceae > Picea > Picea glauca. The sequence goes on along the minus strand of JZKD02S0299355.1, from coordinate 25,379 downwards.
AATGGATGAAAATCACTTCTTCAAAGATCTCAACACATTTACTTTTCATTGACGATGTGATTCTTTTTGGTGCAGGGTCACTATTGGAATTTCAATCTTTGAAGAATATTATGGATATTTTATGTTTATCAATAGGGATGCAAGTCAACTAGAAAAGTCAATCTTTCTAGACTATGGATTACAGGAGGAAGTATCAGCTTAGCTGGAGGTGCTCTTGCCATTTTCAAGGAAAATTTTAGATGAAGGATTGAAATATTTGGGCTTTGTGCTCAAGTCCAATTATTACCATTTCATAGACTAGATTTGGTTGTACAAAAAGATTCAAACGAGGATATATTTTTGGGTGCATTGATGGTTATAAAGGGGAGGGAGATTAATCCTTATGAGCTCAGTATTGAGCAGCATCCCAGTGTATTGGGATTCAATTGCTAAAATACCTAAAGGCATTTTATCCAAAATAAGAAAACTATGTTTCCATCTCTTGTGGGATGAGAATAAAGAAAAAGGAGAAATCACTATGGCTAAATGGTCAAAGTTAGTCATGCCCAAGGAACTAGGGGGATGGGGCATCGAAAACCTTTATTGGTTCATCAAATCCCTTGCAGCTAAAAGTTTATGGAGACTGATCCATAACAATATGTTATGGAGCAGAGTAATGGCATCAAAATACATCCAAGGCATGACATTCGTAGAGTGGATAAGATTTCCCAGGAAATATTTTCTCAACAGTTCGATCTATTGGAAGGAAATGGTTGAAGATTTTCCATTGATTGGAAATTGGTTAGTCAGGAGCATGGGGAATGGTCAAAGTATAAGGATCGGGAAAGATCCTTGGGTAAACTCAGGGGAGGGATACAAACTCGCAAAAGTCTTGGTGAGCATTCTTTATGAAGGATGCCTCGATTGGAGACATTGATCGCATAGGCAGAAGTTTGTGGAAGTAGATCAATCTCTTATATCTTGCAAATGAGAATGTCGTATTATAGGAGGGATACTTAAAAATATTAAATTCTAATTTTATCACTCTCTAGGAGGATGTAGAGGACGTGCTATTTTGGACAAGAAATGAGAATAATGGTATTTACACAACGAAGTTGGGTTATCATGTGCTAGAAGAGGAAGATTTCAACGAGGATAGGAAATGGTGGTGGAAATTTATATGGGAAACCAATGTGCCAAACAAAGTAAATATCTTGCTATGGTTGGTGATGGGAAATAAGATCTTGACCCGGTACAATGGTTTGAAAAGAGGTTGGATTGGCCCCAACAGACGCTCGCTATGGAAATCAAAAATGGAATTAGTGAAACACCTATTCATCCATTGTCCATATGCACAGTAGTTATGGCACGATCTTGCAAATGAATTCAAAATACGCACTCATGTTCTGGGAGGCGTTTTGGCAGTATGGCTTAAGACTTGGAAGGAGGATTTGGAAAATAAAGAATTTATGTCTATCCCATTTTTAATGTATATTTTTTATGGTGGTTCAGAAACAATTGTGTTTTTCAAGATAATTTTTTTACCTATAGAAGTGATGGTAGGTTTGATCAACAAGCTCTCAATGGAAACAACTAACTGTATACTGAAATATCAATCTTGTATATTGAAATATCAAAAGAAAGAACTAATTGTAGACTAGTGTCTCCATTGGGCTTGGAGTCTTTATTCGATCTACTTAAACACGCCAAAATGAACAATATGTATAGTTGAATCAATCATGGGTCTTTATGTAAAATAATTCTTTAGAAAACGTCCATTTATTGGACCCCTAAATATCTCACTTTCATCCAAATTTTACAAGACAAAGGTGTTATTATTCATAATTTTGGCTATTTTAAAAGGACCAAACCACAAATTTTCGAACTTACCATGTTTTGATTGTTCTTCCCTCATGGCATCCCACCTCAGAACAAGGTCTCCTATTTCAAAATCATCTTTTTTAGTCTTTCTATCAAATACTGCCTTGACCTTGCTCTAATGAGCTTCAGATTTATCATTAAGAATTTCTCTTTTCTGCTGGACTTCGATGATTTGAAAAATCCTTCTTTGAATGCCATTTGGTTCTTCCAACTCCTCTTGCAAATATTTAAGTACAGGTAGACCAAGTTGGGTTGGAAATATGTCATCTTTACCATAGACCAGCTGGAAAGGAGAGGTTCCAATTGACTTTTTGGTGTTGATCCTATCAGCCCATAAAGAAAACTTCAGCATGGAATCCCATGATATTTTGTTTTCTACCAACAACTTCTTAATGATTCTGACAAGTATTTTGTTGAGGATTCAACTAATCCATTACCATGTGGATAATAAAGGGTAGAATGAGCCAACTTAATGTTATAATTTTTGCAAAATTCAACCATAGAAGTAGACTTGAACACTTAAGCATTGTTTGTAATCAATTTCCTAGGGCATCCAAACCTTGACAAAATATTTCCCTCCAAAAAGCTCATTATAACCTTATATATTGCATTCCTTGTAGGGATAGTCTCGATCCACTTCGTAAAATAATGTGCGGTTGTGAGTATCCATATGCGTTTCCCAGAAGAAGGTGGATGAATTTCTCCAATGAAATCGAGGCCCCACTATTGAAAAGGTCCATTTGCAATTATAGATTTCAAGGGTAGAGAAAGCAACTTATGTTTTTATGCAAACATCTGGAATTGTTCACATGCTCTGACCTGGGCAAACACATCAGAAAATATCACAGGCCAGTAATATCTTGTCCTCAAGATTTTGAAATTTGTGGCTTTCCAATGGTGATGTCCTCCACAAACTCCTTTGTGTAAATCAACCAGAACCTGCTTTGTTACTTCCTCATCAATACATCTCAATAAAACTCCATTAGGGTCTCTCCAAAACACAACCTAATTAATTATGCAATATCTCACAACTTTGAGTTTCAAAGACCTCACCTTAGACTTATCAAAATCAGGAGGAGGTTGAAGATTTTGCAAAAATTGAACAATATCTTTATACCAGGATGAAGAAAGATATTTTTCCATTACCTATAAGCTCCTTCCTTCAGTTTGTGAAACTAAACCATCTGGTTGAAAAAAAATGTAATGCAACCCAAGAGCTTTACAATTTGATTCAACAAGCATCTTGGCAAGACCCTGTCCTTTGATCAACTTTGTAGGTTTTATGACCAAATCATATTCCAAGAGTTTGGTTATCCATCTTCCCCTTTTTCCTTCACTATATGGTTGTACAAATATCTCTTTCACAACACTACTAGGGACATAAGAAAATATAATGGAATGCAAAATATAAACCCTGAATGATTTCAATGCCTTGACTAAGGCATAAGCCTACTTTTCCATGATGCCATACTTCAGTTCTACATCTCTAAGAGTCTTGTTGAAGAAAGAGATAGGTTTCTCACACCCTTCATCATTCCTTAGTCTGCAAAGTTATAAAAATATGCCAAATGTTTTTCATGTGTGACCTCTCCTTCTCCATAAATCTAGGCAGATATTTCATATAGTCTCCAGCTGGGAAAGCATATAAAACTTGGGGCAACACCAGGGGTGCATATCTGACAGCAATGATAGCATCCATCCTATTAGCAGCCATGGTGTGAACAGTTGGAACAAGAGATTTAGGAGGAGAGGATGAGTGTGAAGTATGAGGTGAAACTGGGGTATAAACCTTATGAGGTGATGAAGGCTCAGAAAGGGTCTTTTGGGACTCTAAAAATCCTTCAATGTCCAGGATATTATTGAATACTTGAATCTCTGGTTTAACTCTCCGAGAAGTGCATATCCGAGATAAGGATGAAGATAATATCTGATCAATCTCTTCTTTGGTATATGTAGGGCAATATTTTAGGGCTTAAATTTTGAAGAGTGTATCTTCATCTTCTGCTTTGATAAGTTCATAAAATACTCTCCATTGTTCCACTGTTATTTCATTTAAGGAAATTGTTGCAGGTAGAACTACTTCTAAAGGCTGGATAACAGGTTTTTCTTCAATCACAGGCACTAACTCTTCTTTAGGAACAACACTGGGTTTTTTGGAAGCATAAATTGATTCTTCAGAAGAAGGAGACTTGCCTTTAGAAGATGAAGACTAGCCTGGAGTATCTCTTGATTTTCTTAATAATTTTTTAGGATTTGATACTACTGGAGTTGGCTTAGGATCTGGGTTGGCTCTGGTCACTTTATTTCTCAAAGATAAAGTTGATACTGAGGATTTGGTAGGCTCAAACTTTGGTCCCTTCACTTCTCTTTTAGGAGCCATAAATTCTGCAATGGAGTCACCAGGTGAAAAATATGAAGTCTACTTCTATGTCCAAATCTTCTTCACCATCAAGAGTTAGTATTTCTCATTGTCGTTCTTCCCAAGGATAGATATCTTTGTTGCTCCATCCCTGACAATGATGCCAAAAGATGTTAGTCCCTAAAGTTGTCCTTGACTGCTAAGGGCAAGCTAGGGAACCTCAGTTATTGCAATAGTTTATGATTGTAGGTCTTTTTGGATTTACAAGTTGTTTTGTGGGTCAAGGAGTGGTTGAATAAGGAAACATAAGATTATGATTACAAAGTCAAGTTTCCACCACATTCACTTAGTCAATGATAATTACTTTGATCAACCAGAAAAGGATATTTAAACAGAAGAAAAAAGAAGTTGCAAGTTTACAATCTATCCACTTACATAGAAGAATCTTAATTTCCAAATATCATTAAGAAAACAAGAAATAATTACTTGAATACAAATTTTGTAACAGTTGAGCAAATATCAAAATATTTACTTTTATTCAACATAAACAGAAAAAATCAAATTATTTGCAAAGATTTAAATGCATTAAGTAAAGAGATGAAATTTAACACACAAATGAGATAATCTGACCAGATAATCTGACCATCAAGATGTTTTTTCCATCGAGTGTAAAATGTAGCAGGTTCCGGATATACAATTTAGGTGAGTATGTCCTATAGCACCACCAAACTTGAACCCTTAAATCTATCAACAAGTTTCCTCTTTATACACGAAGTTGTTTTGCCTAGATCCTAAAATCTAGATATAGTTTTGATTTAGTCATGATATCTGGCTAACAGATAGGGATCACATTCTATTTCAATTATTACATCACAACAAAAATCCTAGACTTTAGGAAAAATACATGATCCTAAGTCTATATTATGATTTTACAAGATATCCTTTAACCTGAAAAGTCAAATCTGTAGTAATTGCTCCAAGTAGATACGTTGGAAAAACTTGATCCTCGAACTTGCATATGTTGGCAAAAGAAAAAGGTCTTTCAACCTCTCAAAAAGTTTTATAATCTTATCAAGGAAGGGCTCCAAAAGTTGTCACTTCTGAATCAAAATTGTCCACTGTGTACTGACATAGTCTAGGTAGACTTTTCATTGCTGAGTAAAAGGCTATCCCTTGGATCTTTCCTGCAAAATACAGTTCTGCAAAAATATTGTTTTGTTGCAGCCTTAGAGATTTTCTTTAAGAATTCGTAGAGTCTCCTTTGCTTTCAGTTTCAGAATCTAGACTTTACTTTGTAATCTCGAATTTTGTATCACAATCCTTTGGTTTTGTTGCCTCGGGTCTACAATAATGGCCTCGTAGTCTACAGATGTCAGCACATCTTTACTCCCAATCACAGGTTCTTCTTGCTTTACTTGTAGTGTAGTTTCTTCTTGATTTTCTTCCAATGCAGGTTTGTTCAAGTCAATAGATTACTTGGGCTTTCTAGGTTTCCTTTCCTTCTTGTGCACCTTTTCATATTTCTCTTCAACAATTTCTTTTTTTACAGACTCGGGTAAACTAGGTGCTCCTATTTCCATATAAAAATATGTCATCTCTGGCATTTCCCTCAGTGTATGGATTGCTAACCTTTCTTGCTTGGTGATTTCAGGGATCTTATCATCTAAGAGAGAAGATTTAATTTTTGGCACTGGTTGTTACTTTTTCTTCAACTTTCTGGTCTTCTTATGAATTTCCTCTATGATATCATCATCTAAAATGATCAGATTAGCTTGCTTGAGAGAGAGTTTAAACAAAGCCTTTGAGTTAAGTCTCAACTTGTTTGTAGCTCTTGTTTTAGGCTTGTTGGGATAGCTTACAGTTTGTTTACCCTTGCATATGTTTCCTTTACTCTGTTTCACTTGTGGGGGCTTCTCAACAGGTGCATCATCAATTTCTATTTTAGGCTCAAATTTCACTTCCTGCGACTGTTCTATCCCCTGCTTAGTCATTCTCCTTGTATATACCCTATCAAAACTTGTAGGCTCTTGTTTTGAAGCAGAGGATTCAGGCTCCATATTGATTTCTTCCTCTTGTTGTGATTCAATTTTCCTTTTACTTGATCTAGTTCGTCTTGCTATAGGGGATACCTCCTATAATTTTGTAGAGCTTCCTGAAGTATTTCATGTCCTAGTTGAAGCTTTGTGTTTCTTTTCTTTTGTATCTTGTTCATCAAACTCTAAAGAGGCCGGTAACTGTTTCCAGGACACTCAAACCTCTCTCAATGCATACAGGACTAACATCTTGATCAAACCTTGGTGAAATAAAATTTTATGAATAGTTCCAGGATTACTTTTCACCCTCTTGACCATTTTGGTCAAACTCTTCAGCAAATAAAAGGGCAAGCTCATTTCTATATCTCCATTTAAATGCATAAAAATTCGCATATGGTCATGGTAAGCATAAGAACACATGCCCTCACCATTTATATACCTCTAGACCATTTTCAAAACATCCCGCCATTCTTCCTTTAGCCATTTACTTGAGATCCCTTGACTCTAGTCAGTATCATGGTGTTCTGGTACCAAAACTTTCTTGCACGGGTTTGCAAATAATTCACCTTTCTTCCACCATCTCTCACCCTGAATAGGTAAGTGACATGTTTCCCCTATTGAATGCTCTGTAATATAAATTAGTACATTTCCCACCTGAGTTTTAAAACCGTCAAAGTTTTGAGTGAACAACATTGAAACCTCCTCATGGTAACCTTGGAAATTACAACAAAATTGAACCAACCTGCATCAACGAATTTCTGCAAAACCTCAAGATATGCCTCTAGTAATTCACCCCCTATTGGTTCCAAACGAATAACCTGGCCACTTTTCTTGGGCGCCATTACACTGACTGTAATTTCCTTGTCGCACTACAAATGATAGGGTTTCAAGAATGTAGCTTTAGACATCCCTGAACAAACAATAGATATGAAGATGCTTTTTTGGTTACAAGATGTTGTTAGACCACAATCAAATTATAATTTTCAATGCTCGAAATCGTGGCCTGAAACCCGAGTTGATGTATGTACTAATAGGTACAAACTCATTTTCATTAGAATGTCATCCTAGGTTGAATCATCATTTAAAAAAAAAAGTTAAAAATGTTGCAAGATTCTCTACATGGTCCTCTAACAGCTAACACGATCTTCGAGATCCAAAACAAGTTCAAAACGTAATGATGAGTTTAGGCGTTACAATAATGGTGACATTCTTGTAACGACTCTGTCTCTCCTTTAAACTTTGGAAAATTTTAAAATTTAACTAGAATTCTAATGGGACACACTTAAACCAAGCAAATATTCAAATCAACCTTACTAGAAGCAAATAAAAATGAACTCAAGCAAAACAAAAAACACCAAAATCATTAAAGAGAAGTGTATAGGGAACTTGATACAAACAAGTGTATGGTGAGGTAGGGTTTTTGGAATTGAGAAGATATGAATGAGTTTTTTGATAGCATAAGCTAAAATTCAAGGGTAAGAGGTTATAGTATGTCTGGGTACTAACATCATGAATGATAAATGGAGTGAAAATGGCTAATAATAGGAAAGAAATGATCGGGTTGTTCAATTAGAGAAGGGTAATGATGACAAGGTTGAGAAAAGAAAAGAGGGTAATTATCGTGCTCATCAATGGGTAAATATAGTCTTCCCTTGTACTAGAGTATATCATTTTCCCAAGCAGATATTGAGCTCAATGCATTGTTTCTTTCAATCTCCTCAATTATTTTCTTGATCTTTGGACTTTTCACATACTTTGCTTGAACACTTGAGATCCATTAAGGGATGACTATTGACATTGAGCATAATGTAGCATCTCCCTCCTCTTTCCTTGATAAGATACTTGCAACTTGATTTTACTTACCCTTATTATAGAGAATCTCAAAGTCAAAAAATAGTGTTTTTCTTACCCCTTTTTTTATTGTTTTGATTATAAACTCTTCTAGTTTATGAAATATTTTAAGTTGTTGTGGTCAATTTTGACTAAAAAATTCCCCCCCAACAGGTACTATTTCCACTTTAGTAAGGTGTGAATTATTGCAACATTTATTTTTAATACATTGATTTTTCTTGTTGTCTTAGGTTTAATCTTTGACTTTTGAAGGCAATGGGATGATTTCCCTACATAAGGACAATGCTTATTCCTTCCCCCAAATCATCACATTCGAGAATAAATGGTTTTATGAAGATTGGGGTAGGAAAAATAGGAGTGGAAGTAATTAAAGTATTCATCCTCTTAAAACAAGCATGTGTTGAATCATCCCATTTAGAGGCATCCTTCTTTAATAGTGTTGTTAGCGGGGTCACTATTTTTGCATACTTCTTTACAAATATTATGTAATACCCTGTAAGACCTATGAATCCTCGTAATGATGTGATAATCTTGGGAATAGGCAAATCAATAATCACAAAAATCTTCTTTGGGTTTACCTTGACTCCTTCTGTTGATACAATGTGGCCCAAAAATTCTATTTCTTCCCTTCCAAAACTATATTTTGATTTGTTTGCATCTAGATTTTATTTTCTTTTAACAATTTCAACATCGTCTCCATGTGCTTGAGATGTGAGCTCCAATTTTTGTTGTAGACTAATATATCATCAAAGAACACAAGAATAAACTTTTTTGGGTATGGATGGAATAAGTCATTGATCACTACCTAGAAGGTAGTTGGGGCATTGGATAGTCCAAAAGGCATGACATGGAATTCATATAGGCCTTCATGGGTACATACATAAATTTTGAGAATACCCTCTTCATGTATTCTTGTCTGATAATAGAATGATGTCAAATCAAGCTTTGAGAAATACTTAGCATTGTGAAGCTTGTCCAATAGTTCATCCACAAACATAAAGGAAAATTTATCGTTAATGGTAATTGTATTTAAGGCTTGATAGTTGATAAAGAGTTTGTAGGAATCATCCCTTTTCCTTACAAGTATGATTGGGGTCGAATATGGGCTCTTGCTTCGGGTTATTATGTTGTTGTCTAATAATTATTGAATGAGGTGTTCAATTTTCATTTTTTGTTTGTAACATTACCTATAAGATTCCCCCCTAATTTAGGGTTGATCCAAGGATTAGTTCTATGACATTATCTTTGGACTAGTCTGGAGGCATCCCTCAAGGCAAGTCTTGGAAACAATGGTATTACATCTCCCAAGTATCTTATNTTTATCAAGTGATTTTATAAAGTGAAGTTAGGGTCTTTTTAATGGGTAAAAGTGACTTTATGAAGTTTGGGTCACTTAAGTGATTTAAGTGAACTCAACAAAAGATTAAGTCACGACCATTCATCTCAAGAGGGAAAGATCTAATCTTGACCATCTATCTCTTTGGAGATATAGGGTTAGGCAAATTACTTATTAATGAGTGAATAAAGGAAATATTTGAGGGAGATGGGGGTGCACTTTCAAGGAGAGCTTGAGTGGGAATGTGAAGAGACACATTCTAAGAGAGACTAGAGAGATTAAGCTAAAGGAGAAAGGAGAAGACAACAAGAGAAGGGGTGCATATCTCAAGGAAGAGAGGGCACACATTTCAAGGAGTAATCTCATCATTGAATCAGTATGTAAAACAGAACCTTCATGCAAACTGTATAGCTTACTTTGCCACTAAAATTGAGGCACTTTGGGTGCATATTTTGAGACAGATTTGCATGAATTTCAAGGCACCTTGTTGTTGTAAATCTGTATTGTCCGTACCTGAAAGTAAAAATTTGGGCGTTGTTTTCGAGAGTGTTGTTACAACAATTAAAGGGTGACAAGCCGTATAATAGAGGTTGTGCATCTTGATTGTTCTTGCTGCACAGAGATCGAGGTGTTAGTTTGCAACAAATTTCTAAGTGGTTGGACTATGTATTTGAGATAAGTACAGTGATTTAATAGGCTGAAAAGTACTGTTGTAATTTATGAGTATTTTCCTTCATGAGATCAATACGAAAGATCTCTCCTTAGTTGGTTTTCCCTTTGGGGGTTTTCCAAGGTTATTGCCTAGACATCTAGTGTCAAATGTGGTGATAGTTTTTCTGTTGTTCATTGTTATTTTTGTTGCTATATTTTTCAGATCTTGGTCATTTTGTATTTCTTCTCATAGTTACAGTTGAATGCTTGTGTTAATGTGCATTATTGGTGAATGATTATTGGAGGTTGAAATCTTGTTATTGACTAAGTGTTTGTCTAGTAATTTTTCAACTTTTAGGTTTTTATGATTTGCTCAAATCATATTTGCTAAAAGTTGTATGTGAGTGTCAAGGATCTGGAAAAATATGGGGATCTTTTAATACAACTTTCTTGTCCCTTATCCTGAAGAAACAAGCCCCTTCCTCCTTTGAAGAATTCAGACCCATCGCCTATTGTAATTTGATCTACAAACTCATTGAAAAAATCATAGCAAATCATATCAAACCCATTTTTAGTGAAATCATTTCACATGAGCAGTATGGTTTTTTATTTAAGAGACAAATTCATGATGTCATTTCCCTTACCTAAGAAGCCCAACATTCCATGAAGTTAAAAAGATCTCATCAATTTTAGTGAAGCTTGACCTTTCTAAATCCTATGATAAGGTGAATTGGACCTTCTTCGGGCTTTCCCTAATACAGATGGGAATGAATCTGAAGTCGGTCAATTGGATTATGGGATGCATTGAATCCTCCTCTTTTGTAATCCTCGTAAATGGGCTCCTTCCCACTTCTTTAGTTCATCCCAAGGGATTAGAAAAGGATGTCTCGTGTCCCCCTTCATCTTCTTAATCATTTTTTAGAGGCTCAGTTTGCTTCTAAAGAATTCCCGAAGGGATGGTCACTTGAAATGGATGAAAATCACTTCTTCAAAGATCTCAACACATTTACTTTTCATTGACGATGTGATTCTTTTTGGTGCAGGGTCACTATTGGAATTTCAATCTTTGAAGAATATTATGGATATTTTATGTTTATCAATAGGGATGCAAGTCAACTAGAAAAGTCAATCTTTCTAGACTATGGATTACAGGAGGAAGTATCAGCTTAGCTGGAGGTGCTCTTGCCATTTTCAAGGAAAATTTTAGATGAAGGATTGAAATATTTGGGCTTTGTGCTCAAGTCCAATTATTACCATTTCATAGACTAGATTTGGTTGTACAAAAAGATTCAAACGAGGATATATTTTTGGGTGCATTGATGGTTATAAAGGGGAGGGAGATTAATCCTTATGAGCTCAGTATTGAGCAGCATCCCAGTGTATTGGGATTCAATTGCTAAAATACCTAAAGGCATTTTATCCAAAATAAGAAAACTATGTTTCCATCTCTTGTGGGATGAGAATAAAGAAAAAGGAGAAATCACTATGGCTAAATGGTCAAAGTTAGTCATGCCCAAGGAACTAGGGGGATGGGGCATCGAAAACCTTTATTGGTTCATCAAATCCCTTGCAGCTAAAAGTTTATGGAGACTGATCCATAACAATATGTTATGGAGCAGAGTAATGGCATCAAAATACATCCAAGGCATGACATTCGTAGAGTGGATAAGATTTCCCAGGAAATATTTTCTCAACAGTTCGATCTATTGGAAGGAAATGGTTGAAGATTTTCCATTGATTGGAAATTGGTTAGTCAGGAGCATGGGGAATGGTCAAAGTATAAGGATCGGGAAAGATCCTTGGGTAAACTCAGGGGAGGGATACAAACTCGCAAAAGTCTTGGTGAGCATTCTTTATGAAGGATGCCTCGATTGGAGACATTGATCGCATAGGCAGAAGTTTGTGGAAGTAGATCAATCTCTTATATCTTGCAAATGAGAATGTCGTATTATAGGAGGGATACTTAAAAATATTAAATTCTAATTTTATCACTCTCTAGGAGGATGTAGAGGACGTGCTATTTTGGACAAGAAATGAGAATAATGGTATTTACACAACGAAGTTGGGTTATCATGTGCTAGAAGAGGAAGATTTCAACGAGGATAGGAAATGGTGGTGGAAATTTATATGGGAAACCAATGTGCCAAACAAAGTAAATATCTTGCTATGGTTGGTGATGGGAAATAAGATCTTGACCCGGTACAATGGTTTGAAAAGAGGTTGGATTGGCCCCAACAGACGCTCGCTATGGAAATCAAAAATGGAATTAGTGAAACACCTATTCATCCATTGTCCATATGCACAGTAGTTATGGCACGATCTTGCAAATGAATTCAAAATACGCACTCATGTTCTGGGAGGCGTTTTGGCAGTATGGCTTAAGACTTGGAAGGAGGATTTGGAAAATAAAGAATTTATGTCTATCCCATTTTTAATGTATATTTTTTATGGTGGTTCAGAAACAATTGTGTTTTTCAAGATAATTTTTTTACCTATAGAAGTGATGGTAGGTTTGATCAACAAGCTCTCAATGGAAACAACTAACTGTATACTGAAATATCAATCTTGTATATTGAAATATCAAAAGAAAGAACTAATTGTAGACTAGTGTCTCCATTGGGCTTGGAGTCTTTATTCGATCTACTTAAACACGCCAAAATGAACAATATGTATAGTTGAATCAATCATGGGTCTTTATGTAAAATAATTCTTTAGAAAACGTCCATTTATTGGACCCCTAAATATCTCACTTTCATCCAAATTTTACAAGACAAAGGTGTTATTATTCATAATTTTGGCTATTTTAAAAGGACCAAACCACAAATTTTCGAACTTACCATGTTTTGATTGTTCTTCCCTCATGGCATCCCACCTCAGAACAAGGTCTCCTATTTCAAAATCATCTTTTTTAGTCTTTCTATCAAATACTGCCTTGACCTTGCTCTAATGAGCTTCAGATTTATCATTAAGAATTTCTCTTTTCTGCTGGACTTCGATGATTTGAAAAATCCTTCTTTGAATGCCATTTGGTTCTTCCAACTCCTCTTGCAAATATTTAAGTACAGGTAGACCAAGTTGGGTTGGAAATATGTCATCTTTACCATAGACCAGCTGGAAAGGAGAGGTTCCAATTGACTTTTTGGTGTTGATCCTATCAGCCCATAAAGAAAACTTCAGCATGGAATCCCATGATATTTTGTTTTCTACCAACAACTTCTTAATGATTCTGACAAGTATTTTGTTGAGGATTCAACTAATCCATTACCATGTGGATAATAAAGGGTAGAATGAGCCAACTTAATGTTATAATTTTTGCAAAATTCAACCATAGAAGTAGACTTGAACACTTAAGCATTGTTTGTAATCAATTTCCTAGGGCATCCAAACCTTGACAAAATATTTCCCTCCAAAAAGCTCATTATAACCTTATATATTGCATTCCTTGTAGGGATAGTCTCGATCCACTTCGTAAAATAATGTGCGGTTGTGAGTATCCATATGCGTTTCCCAGAAGAAGGTGGATGAATTTCTCCAATGAAATCGAGGCCCCACTATTGAAAAGGTCCATTTGCAATTATAGATTTCAAGGGTAGAGAAAGCAACTTATGTTTTTATGCAAACATCTGGAATTGTTCACATGCTCTGACCTGGGCAAACACATCAGAAAATATCACAGGCCAGTAATATCTTGTCCTCAAGATTTTGAAATTTGTGGCTTTCCAATGGTGATGTCCTCCACAAACTCCTTTGTGTAAATCAACCAGAACCTGCTTTGTTACTTCCTCATCAATACATCTCAATAAAACTCCATTAGGGTCTCTCCAAAACACAACCTAATTAATTATGCAATATCTCACAACTTTGAGTTTCAAAGACCTCACCTTAGACTTATCAAAATCAGGAGGAGGTTGAAGATTTTGCAAAAATTGAACAATATCTTTATACCAGGATGAAGAAAGATATTTTTCCATTACCTATAAGCTCCTTCCTTCAGTTTGTGAAACTAAACCATCTGGTTGAAAAAAAATGTAATGCAACCCAAGAGCTTTACAATTTGATTCAACAAGCATCTTGGCAAGACCCTGTCCTTTGATCAACTTTGTAGGTTTTATGACCAAATCATATTCCAAGAGTTTGGTTATCCATCTTCCCCTTTTTCCTTCACTATATGGTTGTACAAATATCTCTTTCACAACACTACTAGGGACATAAGAAAATATAATGGAATGCAAAATATAAACCCTGAATGATTTCAATGCCTTGACTAAGGCATAAGCCTACTTTTCCATGATGCCATACTTCAGTTCTACATCTCTAAGAGTCTTGTTGAAGAAAGAGATAGGTTTCTCACACCCTTCATCATTCCTTAGTCTGCAAAGTTATAAAAATATGCCAAATGTTTTTCATGTGTGACCTCTCCTTCTCCATAAATCTAGGCAGATATTTCATATAGTCTCCAGCTGGGAAAGCATATAAAACTTGGGGCAACACCAGGGGTGCATATCTGACAGCAATGATAGCATCCATCCTATTAGCAGCCATGGTGTGAACAGTTGGAACAAGAGATTTAGGAGGAGAGGATGAGTGTGAAGTATGAGGTGAAACTGGGGTATAAACCTTATGAGGTGATGAAGGCTCAGAAAGGGTCTTTTGGGACTCTAAAAATCCTTCAATGTCCAGGATATTATTGAATACTTGAATCTCTGGTTTAACTCTCCGAGAAGTGCATATCCGAGATAAGGATGAAGATAATATCTGATCAATCTCTTCTTTGGTATATGTAGGGCAATATTTTAGGGCTTAAATTTTGAAGAGTGTATCTTCATCTTCTGCTTTGATAAGTTCATAAAATACTCTCCATTGTTCCACTGTTATTTCATTTAAGGAAATTGTTGCAGGTAGAACTACTTCTAAAGGCTGGATAACAGGTTTTTCTTCAATCACAGGCACTAACTCTTCTTTAGGAACAACACTGGGTTTTTTGGAAGCATAAATTGATTCTTCAGAAGAAGGAGACTTGCCTTTAGAAGATGAAGACTAGCCTGGAGTATCTCTTGATTTTCTTAATAATTTTTTAGGATTTGATACTACTGGAGTTGGCTTAGGATCTGGGTTGGCTCTGGTCACTTTATTTCTCAAAGATAAAGTTGATACTGAGGATTTGGTAGGCTCAAACTTTGGTCCCTTCACTTCTCTTTTAGGAGCCATAAATTCTGCAATGGAGTCACCAGGTGAAAAATATGAAGTCTACTTCTATGTCCAAATCTTCTTCACCATCAAGAGTTAGTATTTCTCATTGTCGTTCTTCCCAAGGATAGATATCTTTGTTGCTCCATCCCTGACAATGATGCCAAAAGATGTTAGTCCCTAAAGTTGTCCTTGACTGCTAAGGGCAAGCTAGGGAACCTCAGTTATTGCAATAGTTTATGATTGTAGGTCTTTTTGGATTTACAAGTTGTTTTGTGGGTCAAGGAGTGGTTGAATAAGGAAACATAAGATTATGATTACAAAGTCAAGTTTCCACCACATTCACTTAGTCAATGATAATTACTTTGATCAACCAGAAAAGGATATTTAAACAGAAGAAAAAAGAAGTTGCAAGTTTACAATCTATCCACTTACATAGAAGAATCTTAATTTCCAAATATCATTAAGAAAACAAGAAATAATTACTTGAATACAAATTTTGTAACAGTTGAGCAAATATCAAAATATTTACTTTTATTCAACATAAACAGAAAAAATCAAATTATTTGCAAAGATTTAAATGCATTAAGTAAAGAGATGAAATTTAACACACAAATGAGATAATCTGACCAGATAATCTGACCATCAAGATGTTTTTTCCATCGAGTGTAAAATGTAGCAGGTTCCGGATATACAATTTAGGTGAGTATGTCCTATAGCACCACCAAACTTGAACCCTTAAATCTATCAACAAGTTTCCTCTTTATACACGAAGTTGTTTTGCCTAGATCCTAAAATCTAGATATAGTTTTGATTTAGTCATGATATCTGGCTAACAGATAGGGATCACATTCTATTTCAATTATTACATCACAACAAAAATCCTAGACTTTAGGAAAAATACATGATCCTAAGTCTATATTATGATTTTACAAGATATCCTTTAACCTGAAAAGTCAAATCTGTAGTAATTGCTCCAAGTAGATACGTTGGAAAAACTTGATCCTCGAACTTGCATATGTTGGCAAAAGAAAAAGGTCTTTCAACCTCTCAAAAAGTTTTATCATCTTATCAAGGAAGGGCTCCAAAAGTTGTCACTTCTAAATCAAAATTGTCCATTGTGTACTGACATGGTCTAGGTAGACTTTTCATTGCTGAGTAAAAGGCTATCCCTTGGATCTTTCCTACAAAATAGAGTTCTGCAAAAATATTGTTTTGTTGCAGCTTTAGAGATTTTCTTTAAGAATTCGTAGAGTCTCCTTTGCTTTCAGTTTCAGAATCTAGACTTTACTTTGTAATCTCGAATTTTGTATCACAATCCTTTGGTTTTGCTGCCTCAGGTCTGCAATAATGGCCTCATAGTCTACAGATGTTAGCACATCTTTACTCCCAATCACAGGTTCTTCTTGCTTTACTTGTAGTGTAGTTTCTTCTTGATTTTCTTCCAATGCAGGTTTGTTCAAGTCAATAGATTACTTGGGATTTCTAGGTTTCCTTTCCTTCGTGTGCACCTTTGCATATTTCTCTTCAACAATGTCTTTTTTTACAGACTCAAGTAAACTAGGTGCTCCTATTTCCATATAAAAATATGTCATCTCTGGCATTTCCCTTAGTGTATGGATTGCTAACCTTTCTTGCTTGGTGATTTCAGGGATCTTATCATATGAGAGAGAAGATTTAATTTTTGGCACTGGTTGTTACTTTTTCTTCAACTTTCTGGTCTTCTTATGAATTTCCTCTATGATATCATCATCTAAAATGATCAAATTATCTTGCTTGAGAGAGAGTTTAAACAAAGCCTTTGAGTTAAGTCTCAACTTGTTTGTAGCTCTTGTTTTAGGCCTATTGGGATAGCTTACAGTCTGTTTACCCTTGCATTTGTTTCCTTTACTCTGTTTCACTTGTGGGGGCTTCTCAACAGGTGCATCATCAATTTCTATTTCAGGCTCAAAATCCACTTCCTGCAACTGTTATATCCCCTGCTTAGTCATTCTCCTTGTATATACCCTATCAAAACTTGTAGGCTCTTGTTTTGAAGCAGAGGATTCAGGCTCCATATTGATTTCTTCCTCTTGTTGTAATTCGATTTTCCTTTTACTTGATCTAGTTCGTCTTGCTATAGGGGATATCTCCTATAATTTTGCAGAGCTTTCTGAAGTATTTCATGTCCTAGTTGAAGCTTTGTGTTTCTTTTCTTTTGGATCTTGTTCATCGAACTCTAAAGAGGCCAGTAACTGTTTCCAGGACACTCAAACCTCTCTCAATGCATACAGGACTAACATCTTGATCAAACCTTGGTGAAATAAAATTTTATGAATAGTTCCAGGATTACTTTTCACCCTCTTGACCATTTTGGTCAAACTCTTCAGCAAATAAAAGGGCAAGCTCATTTCTATATCTCCATTTAAATGCATAAAAATTCGCATATGGTCATGGTAAGCATAAGAACACATGCCCTCACCATTTATATACCTCTAGACCATTTTCAAAACATCCCGCCATTCTTCCTTTAGCCATTTACTTGAGATCCCTTGACTCTAGTCAGTATCATGGTGTTCTGGTACCAAAACTTTCTTGCACGGGTTTGCAAATAATTCACCTTTCTTCCACCATCTCTCACCCTGAATAGGTAAGTGACATGTTTCCCCTATTGAATGCTCTGTAATATAAATTAGTACATTTCCCACCTGAGTTTTAAAACCGTCAAAGTTTTGAGTGAACAACATTGAAACCTCCTCATGGTAACCTTGGAAATTACAACAAAATTGAACCAACCTGCATCAACGAATTTCTGCAAAACCTCAAGATATGCCTCTAGTAATTCACCCCCTATTGGTTCCAAACGAATAACCTGGCCACTTTTCTTGGGCGCCATTACACTGACTGTAATTTCCTTGTCGCACTACAAATGATAGGGTTTCAAGAATGTAGCTTTAGACATCCCTGAACAAACAATAGATATGAAGATGCTTTTTTGGTTACAAGATGTTGTTAGACCACAATCAAATTATAATTTTCAATGCTCGAAATCGTGGCCTGAAACCCGAGTTGATGTATGTACTAATAGGTACAAACTCATTTTCATTAGAATGTCATCCTAGGTTGAATCATCATTTAAAAAAAAAAGTTAAAAATGTTGCAAGATTCTCTACATGGTCCTCTAACAGCTAACACGATCTTCGAGATCCAAAACAAGTTCAAAACGTAATGATGAGTTTAGGCGTTACAATAATGGTGACATTCTTGTAACGACTCTGTCTCTCCTTTAAACTTTGGAAAATTTTAAAATTTAACTAGAATTCTAATGGGACACACTTAAACCAAGCAAATATTCAAATCAACCTTACTAGAAGCAAATAAAAATGAACTCAAGCAAAACAAAAAACACCAAAATCATTAAAGAGAAGTGTATAGGGAACTTGATACAAACAAGTGTATGGTGAGGTAGGGTTTTTGGAATTGAGAAGATATGAATGAGTTTTTTGATAGCATAAGCTAAAATTCAAGGGTAAGAGGTTATAGTATGTCTGGGTACTAACATCATGAATGATAAATGGAGTGAAAATGGCTAATAATAGGAAAGAAATGATCGGGTTGTTCAATTAGAGAAGGGTAATGATGACAAGGTTGAGAAAAGAAAAGAGGGTAATTATCGTGCTCATCAATGGGTAAATATAGTCTTCCCTTGTACTAGAGTATATCATTTTCCCAAGCAGATATTGAGCTCAATGCATTGTTTCTTTCAATCTCCTCAATTATTTTCTTGATCTTTGGACTTTTCACATACTTTGCTTGAACACTTGAGATCCATTAAGGGATGACTATTGACATTGAGCATAATGTAGCATCTCCCTCCTCTTTCCTTGATAAGATACTTGCAACTTGATTTTACTTACCCTTATTATAGAGAATCTCAAAGTCAAAAAATAGTGTTTTTCTTACCCCTTTTTTTATTGTTTTGATTATAAACTCTTCTAGTTTATGAAATATTTTAAGTTGTTGTGGTCAATTTTGACTAAAAAATTCCCCCCCAACAGGTACTATTTCCACTTTAGTAAGGTGTGAATTATTGCAACATTTATTTTTAATACATTGATTTTTCTTGTTGTCTTAGGTTTAATCTTTGACTTTTGAAGGCAATGGGATGATTTCCCTACATAAGGACAATGCTTATTCCTTCCCCCAAATCATCACATTCGAGAATAAATGGTTTTATGAAGATTGGGGTAGGAAAAATAGGAGTGGAAGTAATTAAAGTATTCATCCTCTTAAAACAAGCATGTGTTGAATCATCCCATTTAGAGGCATCCTTCTTTAATAGTGTTGTTAGCGGGGTCACTATTTTTGCATACTTCTTTACAAATATTATGTAATACCCTGTAAGACCTATGAATCCTCGTAATGATGTGATAATCTTGGGAATAGGCAAATCAATAATCACAAAAATCTTCTTTGGGTTTACCTTGACTCCTTCTGTTGATACAATGTGGCCCAAAAATTCTATTTCTTCCCTTCCAAAACTATATTTTGATTTGTTTGCATCTAGATTTTATTTTCTTTTAACAATTTCAACATCGTCTCCATGTGCTTGAGATGTGAGCTCCAATTTTTGTTGTAGACTAATATATCATCAAAGAACACAAGAATAAACTTTTTTGGGTATGGATGGAATAAGTCATTGATCACTACCTAGAAGGTAGTTGGGGCATTGGATAGTCCAAAAGGCATGACATGGAATTCATATAGGCCTTCATGGGTACATACATAAATTTTGAGAATACCCTCTTCATGTATTCTTGTCTGATAATAGAATGATGTCAAATCAAGCTTTGAGAAATACTTAGCATTGTGAAGCTTGTCCAATAGTTCATCCACAAACATAAAGGAAAATTTATCGTTAATGGTAATTGTATTTAAGGCTTGATAGTTGATAAAGAGTTTGTAGGAATCATCCCTTTTCCTTACAAGTATGATTGGGGTCGAATATGGGCTCTTGCTTCGGGTTATTATGTTGTTGTCTAATAATTATTGAATGAGGTGTTCAATTTTCATTTTTTGTTTGTAACATTACCTATAAGATTCCCCCCTAATTTAGGGTTGATCCAAGGATTAGTTCTATGACATTATCTTTGGACTAGTCTGGAGGCATCCCTCAAGGCAAGTCTTGGAAACAATGGTATTACATCTCCCAAGTATCTTATCTAATCCTTTTGGATTCTATATTTCACTTGGAGCTCCCTCCATTGAATAACAATGTAAAACATAGGATTGGGCTTCTTTATTAATCATTTTCTCCTTTATGTTGGATGAGACTACTTGAGGGGGTGGGTTCTTGATTACAAAAAACTTGCATTTTTTCTATTCTCATTGAAACTTAGGAATGGTTTTTGTAGGTTTAAACCTATAGTACCAATAGTGGCCAACCATTGGGTTCCTTGGACCATCTACTCCCTCAATAATCATGCCAAACATTAGAGATTTTAATGTGTAATCATTAATAGGCATTTCTACCCTATGGCACTTCCCATTGCATGAAGTTGTTTTGTGATCCGGATTATTTTCGGCACGAAATGAGAGAAGAGATATAATAAATCAATGTACAGAGATATCTCGGATATCCAATAATATAACAGAAATGTATCAAAGATGCAATCATAAACACAGAGATACAGTAATACGCAATTTTCTATTAATGAGAAATAATGTACAAAGATTGTAAAAATACATAGTGAAAGACTCGCTAGAATGGTGGTAGCTTATTTCTGAGAAGAGATGTGTCCACTACTCGTATTCGCGAGAAGATGATTTTACAATGAGGCTCCAAAGGCCTTTTTATCATAAATAAAATTAAAAACCCTAACCTCGGAAGATGAAAAGACAACAGTTTTGTGGACCCCGTTTTGGGTAGTTTGGTGTATCAACTTCTCGTGGGCGTAACTTTGGCATACTATCTTCATTTGGGGCGCACGATAACTCGTTGGAAAGGTATCGTCAAGGAGATTCATTTTGGAGGATCAATCAGAGAATTCAACTATCATTAAGAAGCTCGATCCTAAAAAACCTTCATTTAGGCCCTCAAAATGGCCCCGAAAGTTAAAAGTTGCTAAAAATAGTAAATTACCAAAATTGCCAGAAAATTGTTTTGAGCCAGTTAGAAAATGTGGGTGGCCACTAATATCCACATGGATCAATCCTCCCTCATTAGGAAGCAATGGTATCCATTTCGTTGAGTGCCCGCGGGAGAGGGAAAAGCGTTTGTTGAATCTGCATCTTAATGAGTTGCTTGCCTTGTTGGAGAAGTTGTGTTGCTTAGCCTGTTGAAGGTTGTCACGAACCTGTGGCTGGAAGGGTTGGACATTTTTAACCAGTCTGGATACATGAGATGTCTATGTGCAGAAGGAATCTTTACACTTTGTTGCAATCTTGTTGACCTGCTTCTGTTGGATAGAAGGTGCTTGGACTGAGGCTGCAGTGGTGTTCTTATGTTCACGCTTTGAACAGGTTGTGAAGAAGCTGAATTTTATAGTATGAGATACCACCTTGAGGCACTGTTTAGGTGGGACAATAGTCAGAATTACCTCTGGTATCCTGTAGAGATTATCCCCCAGAGTAACAACGACACTACGGGGTCAAGTCTCATAAATAGCATGGCCCTTCTACATATATGGTTGGCCCAAGAGAACATCACAGACATCCAGGGGGGAAACATCACATAATACCTTGTCCTTGAAGGGATGGATGTCATATGACAATTGGCACTACTTTCTGACACGAAGATCTCATCCCTAGCGAAGCCACCCGATGTTGTATGGTTGTGGGTGTGGTGTTGTCGACAATCCTAATTGTTTGACGACCTCTGCTGAGATGAGGTTCTTCTAGATTCCATTATCAACAATAAAATACAACAGGTTCCCCTTCACCCACATCTGTGAATGAAACAGGCGCTCCCCCTCTTCAACATCTGTTGGTTCTTCTGGTTGAATTGTTGTGATCACAACAATAGTAGTGGTGTCTGCATCAATGATTTGTCTTCTATTAATATTCTCATAATCAAATTATGAATCAGGGTTCGGCTCCTTGTCTTTTATCTCAACCACCAATCACTGTTTTGAGTGAAATTCATCGGTATTGTTCCAGGGGCTTTTGTGGAAATCACACCATTTTCAAGTGTCCTTCTTCGTCTTTTCGTGACCCTTCTTTTCCTGTGGCTTGGACTGGTTTTCGGGATGTTGTTTGTTAGGGTCATCTTTATCATACTTTGGTTGTTGTGGATTTGCAGACCCGAACTCCAGTTTGTTCTAGTACTTAAACTTTGGTTCAATTTTAACATCATATCGATAAGCAAAACCGAGTGATGAGATGTCCAGAAAATCCATTTCAGTTTGGATATATTTGTGTAGAGCCCCACGGTATTTCAGAACCAATTGTCATTTGGAGTCTTTGATACCCAGCTTGGTGCACAAGGTATGGAAGGTATTGGTGAACTCCAGAACTGCTTGGCCCCTTTCTTGCCGCAGTGTGGTCCATCTCATGTATTGGTCCTCATAGTTGCCAACAGGGTAATATTGTTCCTTTACCGCATCCACAAAAAAATCCCGAGTGGGCTCGGCCCCATATATTCCAAACTCCTCTGTCGAACTTTGCTCCCAATAAGTTTCCCGCAAATGTTTTACATGGTGGAGAGCCTTAAGGAGTGCAAATGTGATATTTTCCCCATCAGAGAAATTATGAATAGAGAAATAACCTTCTATCATATTTAACCATTTTTCTAAGGCATCCACATCTATATGTCCTTCAAATATGGGAATATCAAAATTAACTTGTTCCTGGAAAGACGAGGTACTTCCAAAGCGGTCACTTGATGAAGACACACCTGTTGTTATCGGCGGACGTTGAAGGATGTGGGCAAAATTCTCCATCATTTCGTCCCTCTCTCGCGTGAGAGCTTGCTCAAGCAACATATTAATAGAATCGTCTGCTCTGTCGTTTTTATTTTCTTCAGCCATAGAGGGTTTCTTGGACGTGAAAGAGTGATTTTCTTCAAGAAAGACAAGCTCAAGACCCAACTTTCTATACTCGGACCTCGTCGGGGACATGCACTGAAAAACAATCAAGAGTAGCGTGCTCTGATACCACTGATTCAGATTATTTTCGGCATGAAATGAGAGCGGAGATATAATAAAGCAACGTACGTAGATATCTCGAATATCCAATAATATAATAGAAATGTATCAGAGATGCAACCATAAACACAGAGATACAGTAATACGCAATTTTCTATTAATGAGCGAAAATGTACAAAGACTGTAAAAATACAGAGTGAAAGACTCACTAGAATGGTGGCAACTTATCTCTGAGAAGAGATGTGTTTTCTACTCGTATTCACAAGAAGATGATTTTACAATGAGGCTCCAAAGGCCTTTTTATCATAAAGAAAATCCAAAACCCTAACCCCAAAGATGAAAAGCCAACAATTTTGTGGACCTTGTTTTGGGTAGTTTGGTGTATCAACTTCCCCGGGGCATAACTTTGGCATACAATCTTCATTTGGGGTGCGCGATAGCTCGTTGGAAAGGTATCGTCAAGGAGATTTATTTTGGGAGCTAAATAAGAGCCTTTGGTTATCATTGAGAAGCTCAATCCCGAAAAACCTTCATTTAGGCCCTCAAAATGGCCCAAAAAGTTAAAAACCGCTAAAAATAGTAAATTAGCAAAATTGTCAGAAAATTGTTTTGAGCCAGTTGGAAAAGGTGGGTGGCCACCGATATCCACTTGGATCATTTTTTCTACTAGTATATTGTGACTTGAAATTTGGAGGTGAGCTAGAAAAACATATTTGATTATTTTAATATCCATGTATCTATGAAATTATGTGAACTACCACTATCTATTAGCATTGTTACTTTTGTTTTTATAATGTAACCAATAACTTTAAGAGTCTAGGCTTGAGTAATACCTATCATCACAACAATAGAGAGTGTTGAGATGGTATTTTGATTGGTATATTTTTCATTGTTAATTTCCATATCAGATATAAAAGTATCATCTACCTCCTTTTCCTTGACCCCATCATTGTTAGTTATTTCACTAAACTTTTTGTCCTTGCATTTATGGCCCATACTCCAATTAGGTACATGATATTTAAAACATCGATTATCGTCCTTCCTTGTATTTCTTGGGTAAATCCTTTTGTATGGAGGAATATACTTTGAACCTGATGTTCCAGATTGGGATGAAGTTGGTCATTAATAGGATGGGTTGTTCTTCTGTGAGTTTGGCTTTTTGTTGAGCTTGTCTATATCTTTGATATCTAGTGATTTAAGTCCATTTTTTATATTTTATTTCAACCTTGATACCATGATTTGTAGTAGGCAGTCATTTGATAGGTATGTTACATGATTTGCCTATACATGTAGATCATAGATACTCCTCCATCATATCCAATTGTTGTAATCAAGCGAGTTTCACAAAAAATCCTTCTCATCTATATCCTGAAATCTTTTGAAATAATTATTTTTGAATATATCCTAATGTCTTGCCAAGGCTTGGAATTTTGAGTTTCACCATAGGAAGTAGTAATAGGTTGATTTCTCTAGGTGCATAGACATAGAGTTTATATATTTATCATCGTCATTGTTAGCGATAAAAAATGCACTGGCATTTTTTAAAGAATGATGCCTAATCTTGTAGGGAACATTTGACTAGCTTCCTGAGCTCCAAATGTAGATTTGAAAGCACCATTGGAAAGCTTAGGATTTGTAGATGTCGATTGACTATTCAAGAATGTAAAACGGACTCTCCATGACTGAGAAATTTGATTTTGAAAAAATATGTGCTTTCATCAGCTAACTCGTCTTGAATTTTGCTAGTTAGCTGGTGAAAGCTCTGCTTTTCACCGGCTAAGGAGCGGATTTTTGGGTAAATTAGCTGGTGAAAGCCTGTCACGGCCAGAATAACCGAATTTTTGCCCAGATCGGAATTTTTTTCGTTTGAATGGTTTGAAACCACTTCAAATGGACAGTTGTTGAATTATCAAGTCTGATTCAAAGGCTAGTTTTGAGGGATAAGGTCAAAAAGAGGTTTTTCAACTACATTTGGCATC
>JZKD02S0299344.1:9671-19963 GCA_000966675.3 Picea glauca | reverse complement strand
ATTTCATGTGTAGATAAGAGATTAATAGGGCACAACTGATCTCCCATCATGGTCACGGTGAATTCTCCTGCTTCGATTCGGTTTAACTTTGGGAGAAAATATGATCTGTGATGAATATCTTCCCAAGGTTTGTCTGGACTAGTCATTGCTTTGATTACTGCTTCGTCAGAAGGCAAGACTAAGTCTAACGAATCAATGTTAGCGAGATAACCCTGAGCCCAAATAGGCTCTAGAAGTGGATCTAACTCTTGTGCAGGAGTCAGATCAGTGTTAGCTGAAGCTTTCTGAACTAAAGAGTACATTACTTCAGCTGCCGACAAGGGCATGGACATGCCCGGGTGCCCTGTCTCATCCATCATGGCCAATGGGGAAGGAAGTATCCAAGGATCCTCGAAGTAAGTTGTGCGGAACGACGAAACTTGAAAAATCTCAACCTTATGGTGATTGGATATAAATTTGATGTCGTCGTGAGGGGGCGGGTAATTGAAGGTACCCATCAAGGATGGGCACAAACCAACTCCTACGTTAACGACACCTGGTTGAGGATTATCAATCATCGAGACCGTGGATGCCCCCAAAGCAGGGTCAGGTCTGGAGAAAGACAATTGATTGATGGTCACTATCCGTCCCTCGTGTGGAAACAACAAGACTTGAAAAATTGTAGCAACCATAGCTTGCATAGCATAATTCCAACTCCATCCTAATAAGAGGTTATAGTTTAGGGGAGCATCGACTACCTCTACTTCGACACACACGGTCTTCCCTCCTAACTGCACGGGGAAAGAAGGAACGATGCCATGTGGTCGAAACGAATGACCGTCGAAAGCAGTGAGGAGATTAGGTGATGGAGACAAAACAAGCTGGCCAATGGCCTTCCAACATGCCAACGACATAACACATGTCGAGGCGCCCTCATCAACCACTGTGCGAAAGATATTCCGAGTAAAAGTTTTTGTGGGATAAGCCACTACTATCTGAAATGCTACATTGTAAGGCAGACGAGGTTTTAAGTCGGTTGTATCCAACATGATGGTACCCGGATTACAAGTCTCGGTAGAGCCTAAATCTGTTAACAAGGCTTTCCTCTAAGAAGGGCATCTTTGGAGGACCTCCAAAGAAAACATCGCACAAGGGGTTTGTGATAAATCCTGCACCACAGAGTAGTTTTGGGTGGCCCTTGCATTTGGGTTATGAGAAGTTTTTTTAAATGCACCTTTTGGAATGTGTGTCATTGTTTCTCCCAACGTCTTCTCAATCTATAGAGGAAGATATGGGAGGTCAGCTTCTTTACCCTTCTCAGAAGCGCTTGGTTTACTATAGTCACGTGCTCTAGTCGATATAAAAGCATCACCTCTAACCATATATACGTTCACGGATGCGGGGTTGTTCAGAGGTGGGTAGGTTTCTTGGCTGCCCCCTTCCGTGCTTGCAAAGGCTTGAGTTAGATTTTGCCCATGTTGAAATGGATTAGTCAACACTGCCTGCTATTGCTGCGTGACAAATTTTTGGGCCTCTGCAAGTCAAGGACATAGATGGGTCGGGTGGTCTTCCGCGCACAAGTTGCATGGATACCTCACCTTCCATTTTTCAGTGTTGTCCTTCTCAGCATTATCATTGGGTTTTTTGTCCCCCTTACCCTTATTTCGTTGTTTTTTCTTCCCTTCAGGTTGCTGGGTGGCCTTTGGGTTAGTCGACTGCACTGTGTGTACTTCCGACGTTTTGGTAGAGGGAGCAGCCAAAGTAGTGGTTTGGATGGCCGTTGTGTGTTGTATAGATAACTGTTGCAATTGTTTTGTCAATTTCTCAGCGGTCTTTGTTTGTGCTGAACGAACAATACCATCGGCATGTGGTCCAACTCTCTGTCTAGTTTTATCCAGTATTGAACATGGTGTATATGGAAAGATGTTGTATAATAAACCAGACTGAGAATAGATGAGCTCAAACTATTGAGCCCTCATGATGGCATCTTCTTTGGAGAAAACTCCTAACATCAAAACATCTTTGGATAAATGCGTGACCAAAGACTTAAGGAACCACTCAAGCAGGAATGCTGGTGGGACTGGTACCTTGATTAAACTTTTCTGGCGTCTCCATTCTCGAATGTGATCATAGATATGGTCCGTTGTTCTCTATTCGAAATTGGCGAGCAACTCTGTGCCAACGTCGTATCTCACAGGTAACTGGAAATGGTTCAGGAAAGCCATCGTGAGTTCACCAAAAGAAGAGTATCTTGAGTGATCGAGCTCAATGTACCATTTCGCGGCACTCCCAATGAGAGTACATTGAAACAATCAAAACTATACGGAGTCATCTTTCAATGAGTTAGATGAGCACCAAAGATGGAAGGTAGTCACATGATCTCCTTTATCTTCATTAGGCTTGGCTTCGAACTTTGGAATGTCCAAAGGAAACTTCGTCGGCATAGGAGGCCAATGCGGATCATGACAAATAGGGTCATTCAACAACCTTGTCAAATATGACAAGTGTAAAGTCGTCAGGAAAGGTAGTTTGGGTTGTTGGTGATAACCTGGGAAAAAGGGGCCTGGAGTTTGACTGGCACCAGGTTGCCAGGAAAAGTTTGGCTGCTAGCCTGAATTCTGGTAGAAATCATTCCCTAGCCAGCGTATGGATTTTTCATATGTGGAGACATCATCGACTAATTTCCCAAATAGGACATAAACTGTTGGGCATGCATTATATTTGAAGGACTTTGGGAAGGATTACCCCATGCCGGTCCCGTGGGGATAGGCATAGTAGTTTGTCTGGGGTTCGATTGATTATGGAAAGAATTACCCCAGATTGGCATTCCAGATGAGGGAATGGAGCCCTGCCAAGAATTCCAAGGCCCTGAAGCGGAAGAAGTTCCTAGGTTTCCCCCCTGTGCAGGAATAGTACCCTGCGTAGGAGTCGATTGTCCAAAAATGTGATTGCCCCCAATCGGGAAAGAAGCTGACAAGAAGGTGTTGTTACCAAATGTTCCGTTCAAAGAAAATGGTGTTGAACCTACCGGCATACTATGTGAAGGTGTTCCTTGACTCCCTGCTCCAAATAAACTATTGTGTGTAGGTTGCCTGGCGGATTGTTGATACGAGCCACCGAGTGAAGGGGACGAAGGAGGGATATGACCTCCTCCATAAGGGAAAGCATTGAAAGGAGCAGGAGTGCCCCCCATGTGACCTTTTAGAGGAGCTCTAGAGCTCCCTGTCCCTAGACCTAAAGTCTGTAAAGTGGAGTAAGAAAGTACAGGACTTGTACCCGAACTAGGCATCCCGTATGAGAATGGAGGGCCTGTCGCACTTGGTGTGAAAGGGGTTGTGGCCGCAGCCAAAGACGGGATCAGACCACTGTGCGAAGTAGTCACAGTCGAGACCACGGTGGCTCGAACCGACAACAGTGGGTTAGGAGATGAAATCTCTCCTATGGTGACAATCGTGGTGGGAATTGAAGAATTCCCAGAAGGGGTAACACCATTTGTTTCCATTTCTATGTGCAACACTATCTAGCACTCATAAATTTGAATTGGTATGATGGAGGGTGCCAAGAAATCAGTGGTTGGGGTTTCAACCGGGCCAAGAGCGGTTGCTTCAAGGTTCAAAACGGTCGATTCCTTCGGGGGTTGGTCAGGGACAATGGCATGTAACCCGGTCACTTCAAAATACCCTTGTTGGTCTAGCTTTCGCCTTAATGGTGGCGGGGGTGGCTCCAGTGTAACCAGCGGCAGGCCAAGAATCCTTCATGACCGGCGGAGTTCGGGATCCTCCCCTGTGTGAGAAGATCCAAGACACTCTAAAGTAGTCTAAACGTTCAAAAGTAACACACACTAAAAAAGACCCTAGAAGATAAGACAGACAAACACTAAATTAATTGGAAGAACAATTACAACAACCAACACTAGAGAAACTTACCGGTGCTAGTGCAACTCGAACATGGAAGCACCCTCTGGGTATACTTTGCAAAGCGTGGCCCGATGTCTGCCCTAGGTACCACGATATACCCCCACAGTCACCTGTGTATGTCCCTAAACAAGATTGGCAACTAGGTTGCCAACACGCGAACAATCACCAGGCGGGTACAGTCGAAAGTCGGGTAAACCACAATGAGCAGGGTATCGAGCCCAAAACCTATCAAGGGTATCGAGAGAAAATGGTCCAGAAGACAACTGAGGACCTCGAACATATTCGAGAGCCACAAAGCCCTGTGGCAAATGCAAACGACGGAATCTCCAGACAAGCCCTCTATATGTGTTCTCCACTACGATTGGTCTAGCTTTTGAGGGGTTATCTCCGCTACCTTTCTGTACGCGACCTTGTGTTTATCCCCTGTGTTAGAGGGGGGTCCCAGATAAATTTCACGACACTAGACTTAGACACTCCCTAACTCAGACTTCAATGTTTGATTTTAAATGGCCTTGAAGAGTTTTCTCTCCAACCTAATCCAAGGCCTTAATCCTGAACTAGTTGGTGAACCCTACAAACATAAAAGTCTAGTAGATTTTAAATTTAGCGTTACTTTTATGGCTTTGTCTTACGTCAAGGGGTATGAAAGTGAAACCGATGAGGTGTAAAAGACAAAAGCAAAAAATGAATAAAAAAGATGGAAACACAACTTTTACTTAATGCAACATTTCAACAACTTTTCAAAATAAATATTTTTAATTTTCTAATATTTTGGACAACAAATTCAAAAGAAATTTCACTTGACTACAAGCTACTTATGATCTAAGTAAACTGCAAAAACTTATGAAATAAATGAGTTTTCCCTATCTAATAATGTAGAAACACACTTTTCAACCAAATAAGAAAATGAAAAGAGATTTATTTATTTAAATGCTTGATGAAACAGAAAGGAAAAATACCAACAAGAAAAAACCAAGAAAAACAATTCTGGCCTAATCACAGATCGCAAAGAATCAGGTCAAAAATCACACACTAGCAATTTAAAAAAAAATGACTCTCACACTTGTCTAAAAACCTTAAAAATTCTTTTATTTTTATGACAACTTTTTAAATGAGAAAAAGCAAGCTAAGGTTAAGATTAATCCTAAGCTAGTGACTACCCAGACAAAGATTCAAACACCTGAGAGGAATAATTCTTATCAAGGGAAAGGATGACTGCCTTACCCTCAACAACAAGTATCATGTACAAGCACGCGATTGTTACTCTAACAACACGAATGCGAATGCGTGCTGGATAGAGACAGAGGGCATGTACATGCGGTCTGACCTTGTACAGGCCGCGTGTATATCTAAACTCTGAGAAAAAATGAAAACAGGCAGACCAAACCAGGAAGAGACCACTGATATTGATAACCAGGATCCCTTGAAAGGCTTGGACACTCTTTTTAACAGAAAAACAAATANCAATGGCCTTCCAACATGCCAACGACATAACACATGTCGAGGCGCCCTCATCAACCACTGTGCGAAAGATATTCCGAGTAAAAGTTTTTGTGGGATAAGCCACTACTATCTGAAATGCTACATTGTAAGGCAGACGAGGTTTTAAGTCGGTTGTATCCAACATGATGGTACCCGGATTACAAGTCTCGGTAGAGCCTAAATCTGTTAACAAGGCTTTCCTCTAAGAAGGGCATCTTTGGAGGACCTCCAAAGAAAACATCGCACAAGGGGTTTGTGATAAATCCTGCACCACAGAGTAGTTTTGGGTGGCCCTTGCATTTGGGTTATGAGAAGTTTTTTTAAATGCACCTTTTGGAATGTGTGTCATTGTTTCTCCCAACGTCTTCTCAATCTATAGAGGAAGATATGGGAGGTCAGCTTCTTTACCCTTCTCAGAAGCGCTTGGTTTACTATAGTCACGTGCTCTAGTCGATATAAAAGCATCACCTCTAACCATATATACGTTCACGGATGCGGGGTTGTTCAGAGGTGGGTAGGTTTCTTGGCTGCCCCCTTCCGTGCTTGCAAAGGCTTGAGTTAGATTTTGCCCATGTTGAAATGGATTAGTCAACACTGCCTGCTATTGCTGCGTGACAAATTTTTGGGCCTCTGCAAGTCAAGGACATAGATGGGTCGGGTGGTCTTCCGCGCACAAGTTGCATGGATACCTCACCTTCCATTTTTCAGTGTTGTCCTTCTCAGCATTATCATTGGGTTTTTTGTCCCCCTTACCCTTATTTCGTTGTTTTTTCTTCCCTTCAGGTTGCTGGGTGGCCTTTGGGTTAGTCGACTGCACTGTGTGTACTTCCGACGTTTTGGTAGAGGGAGCAGCCAAAGTAGTGGTTTGGATGGCCGTTGTGTGTTGTATAGATAACTGTTGCAATTGTTTTGTCAATTTCTCAGCGGTCTTTGTTTGTGCTGAACGAACAATACCATCGGCATGTGGTCCAACTCTCTGTCTAGTTTTATCCAGTATTGAACATGGTGTATATGGAAAGATGTTGTATAATAAACCAGACTGAGAATAGATGAGCTCAAACTATTGAGCCCTCATGATGGCATCTTCTTTGGAGAAAACTCCTAACATCAAAACATCTTTGGATAAATGCGTGACCAAAGACTTAAGGAACCACTCAAGCAGGAATGCTGGTGGGACTGGTACCTTGATTAAACTTTTCTGGCGTCTCCATTCTCGAATGTGATCATAGATATGGTCCGTTGTTCTCTATTCGAAATTGGCGAGCAACTCTGTGCCAACGTCGTATCTCACAGGTAACTGGAAATGGTTCAGGAAAGCCATCGTGAGTTCACCAAAAGAAGAGTATCTTGAGTGATCGAGCTCAATGTACCATTTCGCGGCACTCCCAATGAGAGTACATTGAAACAATCAAAACTATACGGAGTCATCTTTCAATGAGTTAGATGAGCACCAAAGATGGAAGGTAGTCACATGATCTCCTTTATCTTCATTAGGCTTGGCTTCGAACTTTGGAATGTCCAAAGGAAACTTCGTCGGCATAGGAGGCCAATGCGGATCATGACAAATAGGGTCATTCAACAACCTTGTCAAATATGACAAGTGTAAAGTCGTCAGGAAAGGTAGTTTGGGTTGTTGGTGATAACCTGGGAAAAAGGGGCCTGGAGTTTGACTGGCACCAGGTTGCCAGGAAAAGTTTGGCTGCTAGCCTGAATTCTGGTAGAAATCATTCCCTAGCCAGCGTATGGATTTTTCATATGTGGAGACATCATCGACTAATTTCCCAAATAGGACATAAACTGTTGGGCATGCATTATATTTGAAGGACTTTGGGAAGGATTACCCCATGCCGGTCCCGTGGGGATAGGCATAGTAGTTTGTCTGGGGTTCGATTGATTATGGAAAGAATTACCCCAGATTGGCATTCCAGATGAGGGAATGGAGCCCTGCCAAGAATTCCAAGGCCCTGAAGCGGAAGAAGTTCCTAGGTTTCCCCCCTGTGCAGGAATAGTACCCTGCGTAGGAGTCGATTGTCCAAAAATGTGATTGCCCCCAATCGGGAAAGAAGCTGACAAGAAGGTGTTGTTACCAAATGTTCCGTTCAAAGAAAATGGTGTTGAACCTACCGGCATACTATGTGAAGGTGTTCCTTGACTCCCTGCTCCAAATAAACTATTGTGTGTAGGTTGCCTGGCGGATTGTTGATACGAGCCACCGAGTGAAGGGGACGAAGGAGGGATATGACCTCCTCCATAAGGGAAAGCATTGAAAGGAGCAGGAGTGCCCCCCATGTGACCTTTTAGAGGAGCTCTAGAGCTCCCTGTCCCTAGACCTAAAGTCTGTAAAGTGGAGTAAGAAAGTACAGGACTTGTACCCGAACTAGGCATCCCGTATGAGAATGGAGGGCCTGTCGCACTTGGTGTGAAAGGGGTTGTGGCCGCAGCCAAAGACGGGATCAGACCACTGTGTGAAGTAGTCACAGTCGAGACCACGGTGGCTCGGACCAACGACAGTGGGTTAAGAGATGAAATCTCTCCTATGGTGACAATCGTGGTGGGAATTGAAGAATTCCCAGAAGGGGTAACACCATTTGTTTCCATTGCTATGTGCAACACTATCTAGCACTCATAAATTTGAATTGGTATGATGGAGGGTGACAAGAAATCAGTGGTTGGGGTTTCAACCGGGCCAAGAGAGGTTGCTTCAAGGTTCAAAATGGTCGATTCCTTCAGGGGTTGGTCAGGGACAATGGCATGTAACCCGGTCGCTTCAAAATACCCTTGTTGGTCTAGCTTTCGCCTTAATGGTGGCGGGGGTGGCTCCAGTGTAACCAGCGGCAGGCCAAGAATCCTTCGTGACCGGCGGAGTTCGGGATCCTCCTCTGTGTGAGAAGATCCAAGACACTCTAAAGTAGTCTAAACGTTCAAAAGTAACACACACTAAAAAAGACCCTAGAAGATAAGACAGACAAACACTAAATTAATTGGAAGAATAGTTACAACAACCAACACTAGAGGAACTTATCAGTTCTAGTGCAACTCGAACATGGAAGCACCCTCTGGGTATACTTTGCAAAGCGTGGCCCGATGTCTGCCCTAGGTACCGCGATATACCCCCACAGTCACCTGTGTATGTCCCTAAACAAGATTGGCAACTAGGTTGCCAACACGCGAACAATCACCAGGCGGGTACATTCGAAAGTCGGGTAAACCACAATGAGCAGGGTATCGAGCCCAAAACCTATCAAGGGTATCGAGAGAAAATGGTCCAGAAGACAACTGAGGACCTCGAACATATTCGAGACCCACAAAGCCCTGTGGCAAATGCAAACGACGGAATCTCCAGACAAGCCCTCTATATGTGTTCTCCACTACGATTGGTCTAGCTTTTGAGGGGTTATCTCCGCTACCTTTCTGCACGCGACCTTGTGTTTATCCCCTGTGTTAGAGGGGGGTCCCAGATAAATTTCACGACACTAGACTTAGACACTCCCTAACTCAGACTTCAATGTTTGATTTTAAATGGCCTTGAAGAGTTTTCTCTCCAACCTAATCCAAGGCCTTAATCCTGAACTAGTTGGTGAACCCTACAAACATAAAAGTCCAGTAGATTTTAAATTTAGTGTTACTTTTATGTCTTTGTCTTACGTCAAGGGGTATGAAAGTGAAACCGATGAGGTGTCAAAGACAAAAGCAAAAAATGAATAAAAAAGATGGAAACACAACTTTTACTTAATGCAACATTTCAACAACTTTTCAAAATAAATATTTTTAATTTTCTAATATTCTGGACAACAAATTCATAAGAAATTTCACTTGACTACAAGCTACTTATGATCTAAGTAAACTGCAAAAACTTATGAAATAAATGAGTTTTCCCTAGCTAATAATGTAGAAACACACTTTTCAACCAAATAAGAAAATGAAAAGAGATTTATTTATTTAAATGCTTGATAAAACAGAAAGGAAAAATACCAACAAGCAAAAACCAAGAAAAACAATTCTAGCCTAATCACAGATCGAAAAGAATCAGGTAAAAAATCACACACTAGCAATTTAAAAAAAAATGACTCTCACACTTGTCTAAAAACCTTAAAAATTCTTTTATTTTTATGACAACTTTTTAAATGAGAAAAAGCAAGCTAAGGGTAAGATTAATCCTAAGCTACTGACTACTCAGACAAAGATTCAAACACCTGAGAGGAATAATTCTTATCAAGGGAAAGGATGACTGCCTTACCCTCAACAACAAGTATCATGTACAAGCACACGATTGTTACTCTAACAACACGAATGCGAATGCGTGCTGGATAGAGACAGAGGGCATGTACATGCGGTCTGACCTTGTACAGGCTGCGTGTATGTCTAAACTCTGAGAAAAAATGAAAACAGGCAGACCAAACCAGGAAGAGACCACTGATATTGATAACCAGGATCCCTTGAAAGGCTTGGACACTCTTTTTAACAGAAAAACAAATAATGTAAGGAAAAATGATAAAGCAAAAACAATTTGAGATAGGACTGCAAATACCAAGACTCAGACAAAATTCCAGAAAACCCCCTAAGAATGTGTGATTCTGACAGGGAAGAGGCTGATTGCCCCCGAAGTTCTCTTAACTCTACACGCTACTGCTACTTCTTCAGCTAGCGTTCGCACACGGGTTGTAAGAGAGTAGGGCGCGGGTACACACATGCAGACCTTATGCAGGCCACATGTACCTCTGTGGATCCCGACAAACACAATCAAGCAAATCAGAGAAAGATGGTATGGAAAACTAGATTCTCTGCTAGCTCAGACCTTTCAGAAACTAAAAGAAAAAACAGGAAAGAAAAACTAGTCTTTAAAACTACCCAAAAACTAAATAAAATTCCAGGAACCCTAGAGAGTCTCCCCAGTATGGTCGCCAATTCTGTTGT
>JZKD02S0299333.1:0-19963 GCA_000966675.3 Picea glauca | reverse complement strand
TTGACGAAATTCACGGATCTTCAAGAGTCAGGTCCTCCTGCCAAGAAGTCCAAGAAGGAATCTGTGTAGTGCACTCTATCTCTTCTTTCTGGACACTGAATTCTTGAATTTGTCCATGAAACCTTTCTATGTGCTAGGCTTTTTCTTGTGGCTCAGGACTGATAAAATCCAGGTTTCATTCAATTGAAAATTAATCGGCAACAGGATAACTTTTATGTGCGAGAATTTTATTTATTTTACTATTACTTTTTCATCCTCATGAGGTGGTTTTCTAGTGGATGAGTCGATCTTCTTTAGCATTAATATTATTCTTTGTCAAAGAGTATCATAAACATAACGGAATCATAAGGTATATGAATTGCATCAAAAGTTTATTATTATGACCTCTTTCAGGATATCATAAACAAGATGGAATCATAAAATCATATATATATATATATATATATATATATATATATATATATATANACGTAGTTTGTAGTAATTCATAAAAACTATTTCACTACTTCACCAATTTCATCATAACTAGCATTGTAGTTCATAAAAACTATTTCATCAAGTTCATCATAACTAGCACTGCCGTTAATTAGCTGTTGTTGAACTTCTAAAAGCTTAAAGATGATAAGATGAAACTAAGAATATGAAATAACTGAAGAATATGAAATTATTGACTGTAATTATTTTTTAAAAATGTTAAAAAGTTATGAAAATAAAATTTAATTCATTGATTTGGAATGACGACTAAAAATATGTTAGCATCTTCAATTAATAACCATAAAATTTAAATTTATGATTAAAAGATCATTAAATATACACATATAACCCTTTAGGTTTAATTACATTTCCTAGTTACAGAGAATGCTTACCCATCTTCCGTATCATTAGGGATGTGGCGAAAGCATACTGTCTTATAATATGGCGGTGAAGCTGAGCTTTGTGTGTATAAAGGCTACCAGATATTTGCAGAGGCATCGAATTCTTTTTATAAACTAAATTCAAGCACAACATTCTAATGCGGCTTCCACAATTACTGTATAACCCACATGTACAATTATTGCAATTGAAATTAGATCCAGTCGAATCCGCTGAATTTGTTTTTAAAGAACTTCCATTTCAGTATCTATGAATAGTTCCAGAGAGATGTTTCGACATAGATTGAGCCATTTCCGTCATAAAAATTATCAGCAGCATAAGTACTACCGTATAACCCTTCTGGCTCAAGCATCCATGGAGGGGCTACCAATAGACCTTCTGCCATGTTCCCAAAAAAATTGGGCAGATCGAACAGAATATCGTCGTCTATGATCGTCGATTCGTTCTCCGAAAGAAAACTCGAAATCCAAGCTGAATTAGACGCGAAAGCAGCTGCTGCTTCTTCCTTAATACTGGGCTGTGCAGACACCACAGTGTCTGCAAAAATGTTCGTCCCCGCAGGGTCGAGGGATCGATCCTCGTTATGGTCTTCTCCTGACGGCATATGAAAGTCAGCCGCAGAGGCCGCAGCAGCCTTTTGGATGTCCTTCGGGGACAATGTGGCGGGGCGAGGCAACGAAGAGGCCAGGTGGGGGAAATTGAGGAACGCCGAACCCCCCTTGATGCTGAGAGCCGCCACGTCGTGGGCTCGAGCCGCCATCTCTGGTTTCCGGAACGTCCCCAACCAAATTCTGGTCTTCTTCTTGGGCTCTCGAATCTCCGACACCCATTTCCCCCAAGACCGCATTCTCACTCCTCTGTAAATAGGGTGCCGCTTTCCTTTAACTATCACCTCCGGCTGCTTATCTCCATTACAGACGACAGACTCCTCTTCGCCAGAATCCTCTGCATTATTACTTTCCACTGAACGACGCTTACCCGACCTATTCTGCATTAATCTCAGGACAGATTCCGACCCGAAGGTGCCAGTCAGAGTGATGCAGACGAAGATCAGTAATAGAGGAACATGAGTTTTTGCATTCACAAGGACCACCACCTGCACAACTACTGCCTGCTGCTTATTTAAACGTCAGGAGGTCGAACTGGGACCATCGCAAACATAGTACATTGGAAATCCAGCTTTTATTTTGTTTTTAATTTATATGAATATGTTTATGGTGAACTGGGACCATCCCAGGCATAGTACATTGGAAATCCAGCCTGGCACTCTGATTTTATTTTTTATTTTGGACATAGTCTAAATGATTAATGTTTTTTATTCATTTGTGGGGTATGTTTGTTCCAAAATTTGGTCAGAAATTCATTAATGATGGATGAAATTAGATTTTAGTAGGGATGAAATTGTAGATTTTAGTGGATGGGTTTCTTTGTTTTTTTTTAAATTTATTAATGATGTTTTTTCAGAAATTCATTAATGTTAGATGAAATTGAGGATATTTGAGTGGTTGAGATTACATGTTCAGAGTGTTCTCTATTTTTGAGGATGTTGAATTTTTATATGTAAGATTTTGATTTTAACAATAATTGATGATGGACCACATTGGTTTGATTCGAAACTTCCAAAATAAAAAACCAAACCAATGGGATGAATCTGAAAGAACTACCTCACAATAATTGACTGACCAGATTCCTTTTTGTTTTTAATTTTTATGAATATGTTTATGGTGAATAATGAAAAGAGAACTCTGTGATATAGATTATGGTGTATATTTTTTTTGTATAAAAGGTTTAGTTGCAACTAGTATGGTGTTTGGTTTCATGTATGGGAATAACATTGGATGTTATTAGAAAGCACATAATCCTAGTGAGTGATGACCACAAAGAAAACTAGATTTCTTTATGATATTATTTAAGAATATGGTTAAAAACATTTAGTCTGAGTGAGCCTAATGGATAAGAACATGTGTTTCCTCTTAAGAGGTCACAAGTTCAAATCCAGAAGGGGTAGGATATGTATACTTCAATAGACTTTACCACTCAAATAGTTGAGTGGCCCAAAACTGAGAGGTTTACTTCCTTATATCCACTAACAAGTACAAAACCGATTGTCCATGAAGACAATGTTAATATGGTTGAAATTGAAGAGATCTGTAATGACATGAAAGAGAAAATCTATGTCCATGAAAAATAAATGAATACAATGTTAAGAAATACACAAAAATACTTGTGAAAATCTGGTCGAAAGATTAAATGAAGACAATGTTAATATGGTTGAAATTGAAGAGATCTGTAGTGGCATGAAAGAGAAAATCTAGGTGAAAGAATAAATGAAGACAGTGCTTTAAAAAAAACCATGACAAAATCACTTGTGAAAAATCTAGGTGAAAGATTAAATGAAAACAGTGTTAATATAGTTGAAAATATGGAGCATGAAAGAGATTTGTTGCGTGTTATTAAAGCAATATTGGAAAAGGTACTACAAAACATCCACCAACCAGCGATTATTATCAGTTTGATTTTATTGTATTTGTCATGTCTATAAATAGGTTTGTGGTTCATAATAAATGGACGGCTGCATAGATTATTATGTAACTTTTGCTTTGTCTCTTTTTAAGTGCAGTCTCTCTCTCTCTAACATAATGTGTATGTGCTTATATAAACGTACAGAACCAGCTTTTTTCATAAGCCTTTGGCGTTACTTAGTAGTGGAAATAGTGCGTAATTGTTTTGTAAAGGCGGAGACCGCAATTTATTGCTGGTCCCGTTCCAAATAATAGAGAGGGCAAAATCAT
The DNA here is from genome assembly GCA_000966675.3 of Picea glauca. Classification (NCBI taxonomy): domain Eukaryota; kingdom Viridiplantae; phylum Streptophyta; class Pinopsida; order Pinales; family Pinaceae; genus Picea; species Picea glauca. The sequence goes on along the minus strand of JZKD02S0299333.1, from coordinate 16,298 downwards.
GTCCGGAGAAAAAGCTTTTGATTCATCATAATATGATTGCTGCTGCTATTGACCTGTTAACAGCAAACGCTCTTGGATAAAGTCTCTATAATATTATTCCGTCCTTCCAAATTCCGAGTTCGATAGGCAATTGATTAAACAATTTCAGTATATATAGCCGTTAGATTTTTGTGGAGTGCAGATTGGATAGCGGATAAAATAATTGCAAACCTGAGGACCTCCCATCGAAACGAAATGGACGATACTGTTGTGAGCCGTCGATTGATATGAGAGGGTGGATTGTGGGCCGTTCAAGGTTTGTTAATATTTTCTCTCCCTTCCGAGCACCGCGGTGAACTCTCACCCGTTGGATCAAATCGGTCGAGAGCCACGACAATGTCGCGATTAATCAAATTCGTTGGATTTCGCAACGGAAAAAGAGGACCGTTGATGTAAAAGGCCGGCCTCTGTGTTGTGATTTTACACCTTCCTGAGGTGAAAATCGGTGAAATTACCTACAATTGGACACGAAACATGGTACCCAGCACACAGAAGCCTACCCCTCGCCGAGAACATGTCAATTAAACAGAGAAGCACGAAAAACCATGCACTGTAGAAAAGACTACTGCAAACCATAATTACCAAATTCGAATTCGGTACGATACAATAAACGGAATGAAAAATTTTGAATTCCAAAAACATAACTAAAATTCGTCCTTATAGTTCACTGAAAGTCTCGAATTGCCATGGACCCATTAGTATTTGCTGTGATACTGACTTCAGCAGCAGCAACAGAAACAACAAATCTTTGGCCCTTTCCGCGTTTTGGTCCTCTCTTGCTACGCGGGGTCCATGAAAGGCCGAGCAGAGCGCTCTCGTCTGACGTCGCGGTCCATGACAGTTCTGCAATGTCTCAGTCTGACATGAAAGCAAGACGCGCGCACACCTGGTACATATAAGTTATAACAACGCGAATTGTGCGAATCGAATTAAATCAGATAGGTCGCCTCACGAATAGTACTGTCAAATTTCCGTAATTTGGACTGATTGGGCAGAATTTGGTAATTATGCTGCAAACTTTTATTTAATTGCCATGGGAGCTGTTGTCGATTTCAGGCCATAAAAATTCGGGCATATGTTAATCTTCGGTAGGCTTTGATTTTCCCAGAACTATTTCTTGAATGTGAAAATTACAACTGTGATGTGTTCTGGCAGTGCAAATTCGTCTGCAAAGTGTCACATACCACATGAAAATTACGACTGCGATGTGTTCTGGGTACTGAAAACTCAAACACATAATACTCGTGCCTAGACTTTAAAACTGTGTGTTCTACTTCTGGGTTTGAAGTACAGAACATCATTTTCTAAGCATATGAACATGGCCCAGGTTAATAAATTTCATACCGCGCCAAACTAACCAAGTGATATGTATCCTCAACCTTATCAACAAAACCCTAAAACAGTTTCTTGATTGGCAAAGCAAAGAGAACACTATTCGATTGAAATTTGCATCGAAACAACCCTAAAAAACCACTAAAAACTCGTGCTTCCTTGGTTTTTGAAATTCAAAGTACTCTATTTTATACGTACAAATTTTGAAAGCATGCTATTAGAAGTAATGATTTTGAAAAGCATGCTATTAGAAGTAATGTGTAGTAGACTAATAGGGATTTCTAATGACTAGCTGCATAATTAGTTTTGAGTAGCTACATAATAAGTTTTGATGCATTTATAATATGCTTAATCTATTTTTTTATGCATTTATAATCTACTTAATTTATTTTTCAATGCTACATTTTTGTATTTTTAGACGTCAAAATTTAATTGATTGATTTAAAAAAACATATCTAATCTATCATTTTCTTTAAATAGGTTATTTTACATGTATGCACAATTTGATTTAAAGTGGGTTTCACTAGTTTTCGTACTTTTATAGCCCTAAAATGAATTCGACAAACTCCAACATGATTAGTGACCTCAAAAACCATGTCTAAGTCACTCTCTCCGCCTAAATTGCTCATTTGAATTGAAAACACAATTTTAGAGGTGTGACCTACCAATAAAAACCACTTTTTGTACTTATACACCTATAAATTGAGTTTTGTTAACTTCAACATGGTCTATGACCTCAAAAACCCTATTTAAGTCATTGTGTGCACTTGAACTACTCATTTGACTTGAAGAAAAAACCACTTTTCCTACTTTTATAGCTCTTAATTGAGTTGTGTGAGCTCTAGCAAAACAAGAATCTTTCATCACACATAACTTTTGAATGTTGCATTTTTGTACTTCTAGAGGTCAAAATTTGTCAACTCCATGATGTTGAGTGATCTTAAACAACATATATATATGTTAGACTTGCCTTCAAATAGTTCATTCTCCATGTATGCACAAATTCACCTAAAGTGGGTTCCACTCATTTTCATACTTTTGTAGCCCTAAAATGAATTTTGTGAACTCCTACATAATTGGTGACCCCAAGAACCATGTGTAAGTCACTCTTTGCACCTAAATTATTCATTTCACCTGAAAACATAATTTCACCCAAGGTGCACCTGTTGAAGGAAAATCAATTTTCATAATTCTATAGCTATGGATTGAGTTTTGTGAGCTCTAGAAAAACAAGAATCTTGACAAAAAAACCACTTTTCCTACTTTTATAGCTCTTAATTGAGTTGTGTGAGCTCTAGCAAAACAAGAATCTTTCATCACAGGTAACTTTTTAATGTTGCATTTTTGTACTTCTAGAGGTCAAAATTTGTCAACTCCGTGATGTTGAGTGACCTTAAACAACATATATATATGCTAGACTTGCCTTCAAATAGGTCATTCTCCATGTATGCACAAATTCACCTAAAGTGGGTTCCGCCCATTTTCATACTTTTGTAGCCCTAAAATGAATTTTGTGAACTCCTACATAATTTGTGACCCCAAGAACCATGTGTAAGTCACTCTTTGCACTTAAATTATTCATTTCACCTGAAAACATAATTTAACTCAAGGTGCACCAGTTGAAGGAAAACCAATTTTCATAATTCTATAGCTATGGATTGAGTTTTGTGAGCTCTAGAAAAACAAGAATCTTGAAGAAAAAACCACTTTTCCTACTTTTATAGCTCTTAATTGAGTTGTGTGAGCTCTAGCAATACAAGAATCTTTCATCACAGGTAACTTTTGAATGTTGCATTTTGTACTTCTAGAGGTCAAAATTTGTCAATTCCATGATGTTGAGTGACCTTACACAACATATATATATGCTAGACTTGGATTAAAATAGGTGATTCTGCATGTATGCACAAATTCACCTAAAGTGGGTTCCACCCATTTTCATACTTTTGTAGCCCTAAAATGAATTTTGTGAACTCCTACATAATTGGTGACCCCAAGAACCATGTGTAAGTCACTCTTTGCACCTAAATTATTCATTTCACTTCAAAACATAATTTCACCCAAGGTGCACATGTTGAAGGAAAACCACTTTTCATAATTCTATAGCTATGGATTGAGTTTTTTCAACTCGAACATGAATAATGACCTCAAAAACCCTATTTAAGCCACATTTTGCACTTAAACTACTCATTTGACCTAAAAACAATTTTTCACCCAAGGTGAACCCACTAACAAAAACCACTTTTCATACTTTCTTTCTCTGAATTGGATTTTGTTAATTCCACCATGATCACTGACCTCAATAAACATCCATGATCCACTTCTTGCATTCCAATATTTAATTTGTAGCATTTGCAAAATTTCACTTAGTGGGAAGTGATCATTTTAGGCAACAACAAGAGGTATGGTTTATCTTTAATTTTCAATGAATTCTTGAGAGTACATTATACTATTGATTGAATTTAATATATTGTATTTTCATTGTATGTATTCATTTTATAACATGCATATTAATGTTTGAGCACATGGTATGGTGTAGAGATGATGATAATAATTAATAATTGGATACTCTTCGCTAAAAGAAATCTCAAAGGATTTCAACATGACAGTATAAAAATACATATGTCATTATATGCAATGCTATAAGCATACCCACTATGGCAATATGACATTATTTTTACACCCATGATGTCAACACAATGCTAATGCAACATGCATTTTTTTGTGCATTGCGAGAAAATGATGCAATGTGCATTCATGAGATGCAAACATGATGTGATTTAAATCCATGTGATGTAGAATAAGTATCAAATGAGATGTGGATTCATATGCTTTGACAATAACAAAAAGGAAATTTAGGAACACAAAAATTGACAGAAAAAGTCTTTTAGCGGTGCAAATATGATGCAAAGGTACATTTAGCAATGCAAGAATTAAGAAATAGTGAAAAATGTGTTAATATTTTTCGTGTAACCACAAAAGATATTCTTCCATATTTGTTTTAGTCAAACCTTTAAAATATTATTATAATTATATTGTACAAGTCTGCAAAACAGAAATTAATATATTATTGGTATTTTATTTATAATTGTAAAAAGCCCCATTGTAGATTGTAAAAAGCCCCATTATAATTATATTGTAGCTAGTCGACCCTGTTTTATGGGTTAGTTAGGTCAAGAATCATGTCTCTTCAAGAGACATTGTTGTGTATAAATAGAGTATAGGTTCCTCTCATTTGGACACACACACACACACACACTTCTCTTATGCATCTTGGAGCGCATAAGAAGGTCTAGCGCACAAGTCTTGGAGACTAGTTATTTTGGTGTTTTGGTCCGGGTCTTTCTTGGAGAGCTATAGCACATCATTGTACTAGTAGAAGGAATCTATATTGAGGATTTTGGTTGTTGGGTTTTCTCCCCCATAAGGGTTTCCCAGGATAATCTTTTTGTTCTATTGTATCTCTGATTGTCTATCTTTCAGTGATCCTACTACAATTGCTATTGGATTAAGTAATTGTAATTGTGTAACCAAAAAAATTAAAATTCCAACATGGTATTGGAGCAGGCCTGAATAGAAGCCAATTGCGGATCTAGAAGCCTAAAAGGGAGTTTTTTTCAGTCTAGAGATAGTTTCCGGACAAACCAAGACCATAAGAAGGAAGGATGACTACCAGAACAAAGATCGATGAGAAGCTAGATGGAGCTGATAACTTCAAGTCATGGATGAACAAAGTAGCCCTCCTTCTTGAGGAACATGAATTGGATAAGTTCATTATAGAAGAGGTTCAAGAACCTCAAGGAGATGAAGCTAAGGAAAAATATAAGAAGGACATGGTGAGAGCAAAAAGGATCATTGCAGACTTCATTAAGGACCACCTTATCCATCATATATCATCACTATCTTCCCCAAAGAAAATTATAGACATCTTAACTCGTCTGTTTGAGGGAGGCAACATAAATCCAAGAATGACTCTGAGATCTCAATTGAAGAATATGAAAATGCAGAACTCATAATCCATTCACTGCTACTTCTCAAGAGTGAATCAAATCAAGGATCATATAGAATCCATTGGTGAGTCAGTAGAAGGAGAAGAGGTGGTGATGACTACCTTGAATGGCCTCCCAAGGTCATAGGATGCATTCATCCAAGGAATTTTTTCAAGACAGAAGCTTCCCAAGTTCAGTAGGCTTTGGGAAGATTCTAACAAGGAAGAAGCTAGGACATTTGCAAGAGAAGAAAAGATGGAATATGAAGATCAATCCCTAGACACCCACAATAGGAAAGGAAAGAACACGAAGGAGACTTCTTTACATAAGAATTTTAAGATGGTTCAAAGAGACAACTCAAAGATCATATGTTACTGTTTTCAAGAATTGGGACACTTTGTTAGGGATTTCCCCCTCATTATAGAAATTAAGAATAAGAAAGGAAGTAAGAGGCATCAATCTAACACAACCAAAGATGATGAACCTCCCAAGAAGGTTTCAAAGAAAGATGAATCAAGGGATGAGGATTATGTTCTTATCTAATCCCTCACAAGTACTATTACTCATGGAAGGGACACTTAGTTGATAGATAGTGGTGCTTCGAAGCACATGAGAGGCTATAAAGACTCCTTAGATAAACTTATTCATAAAGATTCACCTCACAAGGTGAAATTGGGTGATAACTATCAATAGTCAATCAAAGGTGTTGGAGAATATTCCTACAAGTTAAACTCAAGCAAGCCAATGAAGATGAAGGAAGTTCTCCGAGTTCCAAGTTTAAAGAAGAATCTTTTATCAATTTCAACATTGGACAAGGAAGAATTTAGAGTAGCATTTATTGATGGTCAAGTTCTTATGTGGCCTAGAGGGAAGACCCTTGATGATGTAGTAGTGATTGGAGTTGAAGAAGGAGAACTCTACAAATTAAAAGGACATTCAGACTCCACAATCGTTCATGATATTGTGAATCCTAGTGAACTATGGCATATGATATTTTCTCACCTACACTACAAATCTCTTCCGGTTGTGAGAAAAATGGTGACACGTCTTCCAAAAATCAAAGAAGAACCAGATGGTGTGTGTAAGGGATTTGCACATGGAAATAACATGATGCACTCCTTTCCCAATAAAGATAGAAGATCCAAAGGAGTTTTGGACATCATGCATTCAGATGTATGTGGACCAATGTCGACAAATTCACTAAATGGGTATGTATATTATGTATCTTTCATTGATGATTACTCACATAAAACTTGGATTTATTTTTTAAAAGCAACGAATGAAGTTTTTGGAAAATTCAAAGAGTTCAAGGCTCTGTTATAAAACTTGACAGAGAAGAAGATAAAGACCTTGCGATCAGACAATGGAGGTGAATTCAACTTAGAATAATTCAAGGAGTATTGCAAGGAAGTTGGGATTAAGAGGGATATTTATAATCCCTATAACCCTTAGCAGAATGGAATAGCTGAAAGGAAAAACTAGACAATCATGGAAGTAGTAAAGGCCATGATCCATGATCAAGATCTTCCTATGAATCTATGGGCATAAGTAGCGGAGACAAAAATGTACGTGCAGAATAAAAGTCCCAACAAGGTGCTTGAAAATAAGACACCCAAGGAAATTTTTTTAGGAGAGAAGCCAGAATCAGCCATTTCAGAATATTTGGTTGCCATGTATTTGTTCATGTCCCCAAGGAAAAGAGGAAAAAGTTAGACCTTTCCAGACGGAAGGGAATATTTGTTGGTTATAGTGACACATCGAAGGCTTACAGGATATACATTCCTGGTCATCGGAAAGTGGAGATCAACAAAGATATAACCTTCGACAAGAATGAAAATGTCAGTAAATCCAAATAGATACGTGCAGAAGAGGCACATGAATAAGAGAATGAAGTTCCTAAAGTTCTAGAGGCATTTGAACCAGAGGAAGTCATTGTTGGCCCTCAACCAAGTTTTGAGAGAACCTTGGTCGTGCTTGACCATTTTTGGGACTTCGATAGGCTAGTCGAAGATGGAGTGCCCAGGCGAAGAGGATATCGCGAGATCTCTCCATTTTTGCAGGATTTTGGGGATTTTAGGGTTTATGTAATGGGTATGGTATGCCGGTCCATGGGTTTACCCATGCTTAGTCCCCTTTTTGTAATGTATAAATAAGTAGCTAGGTGATGTAAGTGAAGGAGTTAGTAGGTTACAAGTTCTAATCGTCTTTGTGAAAGAACCTATGAAGGTTGTTAAGTGAAAATAGTTGTGAATTATTTGTGCATACTATAAGTAAGACTTGCAGAGCTAAGTGAAAGTGTTTTGTAAGTGCTTTGTGCATAGACAGAGTAAGGCTTGGTGCCTTGATATAATTCAGGGAAGGAGGATCTGGCGAGGTGCGCGCAGATCTCCTGTCATTTGCAGAGTTGGATCTGTGGCTTGGTGCATGTAAGAAGATTTGAAGAAGCTAATAAAGAAGAAGAAGAGTTGGTGGACGTAGCCCCACACTAGGGTGAACCATGTATAGCCTGTGTTATTGTGCTTTTTGTTATGCGTTCATGATGGTTATGTTTATATTTTTTTAGTGCACTATTCTGGATGTATGATAGGTAGATTCATTAATGCTTAGTGCTTGATATCTGAATAAATGTTAGATCTTCTCTGATGCTATGTGTTGAATGTGTAGATGTGGTTAATATTGATTACTACGACACTGATCTACAATTAGGGTTAATATGTGATGTGAATAAGAATCATAACTCAATGCATACTATTGTCTAAGTGCTCTATTGAAGTGTGTAATCATAGATATGTGTCCCAACTAGGTTGTAGAGACTTGAGTCCTGCAACCCCACCTGCCTCTACCTCGGGTGAGACTTCATCTGCTTCACAGGTGTTGCCGAAAGGGATGGTAGTTAGGGTCTTGTTGGTGTGTTGTTGAAGCATTGAAACCTGGGTGTGCCCCTGTGCCAACAAACGGTTCCGTTTTCAATACATGAAACTGTAATTGTTGGGAACTGAAGAAAAGAGAAAGCTCTGTGCGTAGATATATTGTTGTAGTGCACAGTATTCTACTTGACTTATGAAGATTTGTGCTAAGAAAGAGAAGCCTGATCTGAAGAAAAAATGTAATATCTTAAAACTTTGTGCTTTGATAAAGGTAAGATAAGTGGGAATTTTTTCTTCAAAAGTATGAATCTAGGTATGTTTGATAGATTGTGTCCTAGTCTGGAAAATAGGGCACAACTAGAAGAAAGAAGATTTGATCTAAATAGATTTGATAGAAATAGTGAAAGATATGTTATTCCTATGCATAGAAAGAATTTTTGAACTAATAAGTGGATGCATGACCCTAGAAAGAATTTTTGCAGATTGCAGGTTCATCATTATGATCCCACTGTGTAGTATAAGAAAGGTTGGGGATCGCTTAAAAGAAAGAGAGGATCGACACTATGTTATAACTGCAGAAGACTGGGACATCTTGCTAAAGAATGCCCTAGTGTAGGTCCTATTTGTCTTTGTTGTAAAGATGTCGATCATGATATTTTGGATTTCCCTAGAATGATTGCTAAAGTTGAAAAGATGAACCTAAGACAAGAAAACCATGAGGAAGGTCAAGAAACTAAGGATATGTTAGAGAATTAGAAAGAATCAGAGACTATATTATTACAGATGAGAGAAACAATGAAGGATCATAGAGACATCAATTTACCAAAGATCTTAAAAGAGGAGTGCATAGAAATAAGAATAGGAGACTTTGACATAGACTGTGTTCTAGATGAGGAAACACAGGTAAATATCATGCCAGAAAGCACTTGGGAAATTTTGGGAAAGCCTACTATGATTCCTTCATTAGGAGTGATAGGATTGTTTAAAGGAAATATGATAACCCTATGTGGGATAATTACTCATGTACCTATGATTTCCCATGAAACATTGACTGAAGAAGAATTCGAAGTCATTAAGTTTGTTGAGAACAAGAAGAACAAGGCCCCTTTTGCACTTTTGTTAGGAAAGACTTGGATTGAGAAAGATCAGATCTGGAGGAAAGCAGAGGAAGAAGCTACATAACAGAAGAAGTAAGAATTAAGGGACTTCATAGCCAAGAAAATAGAGCAACTAGTACAAGAACAAGAGGACAAGTTGAAGCAACTGAGGACCAGAGAATTAGTTTTCAAGGCTAAAAAAACACAAGAAGGCTTGAAGAAGCTATCCATGCAAGATACAATAACACCTACCCCATAAATAGTAAGAGAAGAGGTATTACATTTGAACCCTTTGAAAGACCCTCAGCAGTGCAAAGTTACTACACTAAGAGAAGATAAGAACAAGAATGGAAAGAGGAACCCCATGACTCAGATCACATGGAAGAAGGCAAGAAAGCTCAGGAAGAAGAAAGCAAAGTTAGATAGAATGAAATAAGTTCTAGAGGAGACTTCGTAGAAGGCAGGCTTGCAGAACTTGAACCTAGCCAAGATAACAAAACCATGCATAATGGCACTTTGCCACGATGAAGCTATATGATAGTTGGAGGCATCCCAACCGTTAGAACGACTCTCTGGATCGGCTAGAAACACAGTTATTTTCGGAAAGATCTCCATTGGACCGTTGGGACCGCGCCGCAACAGATGGAATCATATTGATTGAGTCTTGCCCATTAGAGGAATCCATTATGACATTGCTTATTTAATCCATCAAATGCCTCAATGGGGCCACTTTTGCAGACTGAAATATTCGAGTGAACAAAGAAGTGATCGCATACCATGTTGTACTATCTAGACCTCACCATCCGTTCGATTACCTTGAGTGTATGTTTTCCTACCCGAGTTATTTGATAATGAGCATGCATGCCGAATGACCTTAGCACAGTAGAGAATTGAGTAGAAGAAATATTGATCGACCTTATGGCTAAAAAGGTCATGTCTGCAGGAATACAGGCCTCATTGGCAAGAGGAGTGCAAACATCGCCCTCGACTGCACGTCGATCTAGTCAAGCAACGACTGAGAAAAGAAACAAGCACCGCAATGATCTAGCAAATGCAAAGAAGATCCCATCGGTCTTGCCTGACTACATCCCGCATCTGGCTCGCGTAGTTAGTCATGACAGCATCCTGTGTGACTTTGAGTACATGCTCATCATGGCGTACCTCCCGAAGGGGATACACATAGTGGGATCACAACTGGGATGGATCCCAACCCTCAAGATAAGTGATTTCAACATGGGAGACAAAAATAATTATGTGATGTTTGCACTGCATCTCTACCTGACGAAGACGACTCGTAAGAAGCCCAAGATAGTTCCCCAACCATGGATCAAGGAGATTGCGAGATAAACAATCTTGAATGTCATGAATATCCCCCACTTCGACAGACATCAGGAGGTTAACGTGTGCGTTAAACTCCTCATGTCGTGCTACCATGGCATATATCTCTGGTTAGATAGGCACATGACTGTAGATCCGACGCTGATCCACATGATCACTGGATTAAGAATGTAGGGACCAGACCCTCAGAAGTTATATCCATGAAAGACATAAGATCACTCCTTGGAACAAATAATAAAGGAATCATACGATGATGTGGAGAAGGGGAAGCGAGGCTATAAGGTAGCCTCTATCCAAGATGGAGTAGTGCGCCTAGCTTGTCAACTGATCGCTGGCAAGCTAGTAAAAAAGAACATGTTGACACAAGTCACAAGCTTCGTAGTTGACCTTGTAGGGAAGTGTGTCGAAGGGATGCATATGAACTAGGCGAGTTAACTCATCAACGAGTTAGAGAAGGACTGTCGTGAAGAGTGGGAACAAGACTACAAGTTCCACTTTAGTTGGTTGTTGATCTTAATAGCATTTGTCTCTTGGGAGATGTCGGAGGGAGCGACATTCCTTGAAGTTGAGACATCATAACCATTGGCCGCGAGGTTCACCACCTTATGGTATACAAGAGATATGGAAAAGAAATGGAAATCAAATGTGGTGTTCCACACTTACTACCTACAACTCACGCACGCCATTGAATCATTCCCCGGAATGACTCTGAACACCTTGCATACTTACAGAACACTACCGAAGTTCTGTGTAGACCGCCTCTTCATCTACATCAATGTGCGTCAGGATGAAAGAAAGGAGGAGCTAAAATCCTATTACAAACTAATTGATGAAGACATGGAGGAGATAACCAAGGAATGGTCGGTTGAATTCCTTGTACCGGTCAGAGATGCATAACTCTTTGACCTCGACCTCATTGGAAGTCTTGTGGTCACTAGGACTGAGTATGACAAACCAAGAAATTCTAAGAAAAAGAAGAAAAAGGAGGAAGTTCAGGACATAGATAGTGAAGAGAAGGACAATGCATCAGAGGAAACTGTGCCTGACTCACCTGGAGGAGGAGAAGGCGACGAAGTAAGCCAAGAAGAGGAAGGGGAATAAGACAAGAAAGAAAAGGTAAAAGTAACACTGCCAAAGGATCCCCTAACAGAAGCAGAGGCATCAAAGAAAAGGAAGGTTTCTCCGAAGAAACCCTCACCACGGAAGAAATCCTGAGCCAACAAGCCTCAGTCAAACAATGTGCTCAGAGTGGATGATGTTGACCTCATCATTGCATATGTAGAAGATTCTTCGGAGATTATCTTGCAGTGACATGAAGCAAATCAGGAGACGATGTATGAAATAATCGAGGAAGAGCTGAAGGGGGCACAACAAACCCTCTACTTGAGCTGCGCAGTGTCTACTCTGCCATCGTTATTAGAAGGTGTATAATTTGTGTATGAGCCCACCCAATTTCGAAGGATAGAAGATGTGACAAAGGCTTGCCTTCGTCGATTCTGGGAAGAAAAAGAATAGGCCACATAGGCCTTGAAGAAAGCAAAGGAGGAAGCCCTAGAGAAAATTCAGGTTGTGCAGCAAGAGAAATATGACATTAGAGTGAAAATCCAGGAAGACAGAGAGAAGATCCAGAAAGAGAAAGACCAACTACTCATAGAGTAGATTGTGGTTAGAGGAGCAGTAACTAGAGCACTTTTCTCTATGCCTCTCTTGGCCCAGATAAAAGAATATACAACAAAGAGCCAAGTGGGGAATCTCGTTGAATCCATTTAGCAACTTCAATAAAGACTAGCAGAGCTAGAGCTTCAAGCATTTCCTAGCACTCTGCAAGAAGTACAAGACCAGAGGGAAGAAACTGCCAGGAGCGCAGTAGAAAGAATCAGGGCATTGGCTTTAGAATGCAAGCAACTAAGCAATCGAAGTGCACAAACTTATGAGTGCCTTGCAGAAGACCTGAAGCTGAGGACATTGGAGGCACAACTCCAGGAGGAAAAGCATCAGGCATCGAATGTGCAAGCACAACTAAAGAAACTTACGACCGTTGAGAAGATGAAAAGGTTGCAGGAGAAACAAGTAGTTTAGCAGTAGGTCACTGCCATCCAGAGCCTAGTTATGGAGGTGACATAATGACTCCAACCAATGCAGGACAAAGTCTGCACACTTTTCTAAGAGATCAAGGGGCAAGGATCACAGTTGGAACAAGTGGTCGCAATAGTGGAACAATGCCCAGAAGGGCCTTTCACTGAGAAAGTCATTCAGGATTTCATTGAGTAGGAGGCTCTAGTGAAGAAACAAGTCGGGGCAGCTCAAGATAAGCTCAAGGCCTTCGAAGAATTGTTGCCTAGATCAAAGTGACTTGGGACGAGTCACGGGTGAGCATTGGGGGCATGTTGACCCTCGACCAAGTTTTGAGAGAACCTTGGTTGTGCTTGACCATTTTTGGGACTTCAACAGGATGGTCGAAGACAGAGTGCGCAAGCGAAGAGGAGATCACGGGATCTCTCCATTTTTGATGGCTTTTTGGGATTTTAGGGTTTATGTAACGAGAATGCGATGTCAGCCCATGGGTTTACCCATGCATAGGCCTCTTTTTGTAATGTATAAATAAGTAGCTAGGTGATGTAAGTGAAGGAGTTGGTAGGTTACAAGTTCTGATCAGCTTTGTGCAATAACCTATGAAGGCTGCTAAGTGTGAATATTTGTGAATCCTTTGTGCATACTGTATGTAAGACTTGCAGAGCTAAATGTAAGTGTTTTGTAAGTTCTTTGTGCACAAATAGTGTTAGTTTTTGTGCCTTGAACTAATTCGGGGAAGGAGGATCTGTTGAGGTGCACGAAGATCTCTTGTCCTTTGCGAAGTTGGATCTCTGGCTTGGTGCATGTAAGAATATTGGAAGAAGTTAATAAAGATGAAGAAGAGTTGGTGGATGTAGCCCCACACTAGGGTGAACCACATATATGCTATGTTATTCTGCTTTGTGTTATGTGTTCATGATGGTTATGTTTATATTTTCTTAGTGCATTGTTCTAGATGTATGATAGGTAGATTCATTGATGCTTAGTGCTTGATATATGAATAAATTCTAGATCTGCTTTGATGCTATGTGTTGAATGCTTAGATGTGGTTAATATTGATTACTACTGCATTGATCTAAAATTAGGGTTAATTTGTGATGTGAATAAGAATCATAACTGAATGCATACTATTGGCTAAGTGTTATCTTGAAGTGTGTAATCACAGATCTGTGTCCCATCTAGTTTGTAGACACTTGAGTCCTGCAACCCCCCTACCTCTACCTCTGTTGAGACTTAATCTACTTCGCAGGTGTTACTGAAAGGGCCGATAGTTAGGGTTTTGTTGGTGCGTTGTTGAAGCGTTGAACCCTGGGTCTCCCCCTATGCCAACAATCATTCCATGGGATCATGACATGGTAGAACCTCAGAAACCATCTGAGATACCTTCTCACAAGAAAATACCATCTTGGGCACAAGAGATTATCAAATATCCAAAAAGAATTGGTGCCCTAAAGAAATATTTTAGGGAAAGTAAGAAGTCGAAGATGTATTCCAGTTACGTGACATGCTTGTGTGACATAATGGATGCAAAACCTTCCAGTTATGAAGAGGCCACAAAAAACCAAGTATGGAAATATGCCATGGAAGAGGAATACTAGTCCATTATGCAAAATGATGTATGGGATGTGGTTCCCAGACTAAAGGAAATATCTGTAGTGAGTTCGAAATGGATCTACAAGTCAAAACACATAGTTGATGGTAGTATTGAAAAATATAAGGCAAGATTTGTGGCCCAAGGTTTCTCTTAGAAGGAAGGGATTAACTATGAAGAAACGTTTTCTCTCATAGCAATATATACCTCAATCATGACTATACTTTCATTGGATACTATGATGAAATGGAAGGTACACCAGATGGATGTAAAGACAACCTTCTTGAATGGTGAAATAAAAGAGGAAGATTATGTGGAGAAACCACTTGGATACAAGACACATGACATGGAGACTCACGTGTGCATATTAACGAAGGATTTATATGGATTGAAACATGCACCAAGAGCATGGTATGGTATGATTGACAATTTTCTAATGACCTTGTGTTTTACCAAGAGCAGTGTATATCATAACCTTTACTTTAAGGTTGGGGATGGTGAACCAGTGATTCTATTGTTGTATGTAGATGACCTGTTTCTAACATGTTCAGAAAATATTATCACTTAATGTAAGAGAAAATTGGTTGCAGAATTTAGGATGAAATATTTAGGAATGATGCACTACTTCTTAGGACTAGAAGTTTGGAAGAGATCAGCTATGATTTTTCTAAATCAAGGAAAGTATGTTGTAAAAATATTGAAGAGGTTTGAGATGTTGGACTGTAATTCCATGGTTACCTCGATGGTATCAAATATTAAGTTGTTGCAGGATACAACTTCAGATATTGTGGATTTTACCTTATACAACTATATAGTAGGATCATTGATGTATTTTATGAACAAAAGACCAGATATATGTTTTTTTGTGAACACCCTGAGTCATCATTTAGAGAATCATAGAAAAGTTCATTTGGTTGCAACAAAAAATGTGTTGAGTTACCTTAAGGGTACTCTAGATCATGGTCTCTAGTATAGATATGACCATGAGTTTAGATTGAATGGATACTCAGATTCATATTGGGCCGACAATATTCCTGACTGGAAGAGAACTTCCATATACTATTTTAGTCTCGCTCCAGTATGGTCTCGTGGAGGAGAAAAAAGAAGTCATATGTGGCACTCAATACGACTGGAGGTGAGTACGTGGAATCATTTGCAACGAGCGGGAAAATAGTATGGATTCGAGAGATACTATCTAGGTTATTTGGTCTCAGATTGGAGGCGACCTACATTTGGTGTGACAACGAGAGTTGCATAAAGTTGTCAGAGAACCCGGTGTTCCATGACAGGTCAAAGCATATTGAGATCATATACTACTGTATCAGGGATATGATATAGAGGGGAGCAGTGAGGCTCTAATTCATGACTATCGAGGGTCAGGTTGCGGATATGTGCACCAAGCCACTATCGAAGATGAATTTTGAGTACTTCAGGGACAAGCTTGGTGTGGTCCCTCTTGAGAGGGAGTGACAAGTGGAACTTGTCTAACATCAAAAAGGGATGGAATTGAGTATAGAAAAATCTCATCCAACATGAAAAAGGATTGGCACTGAGTCTAGCGGGTCTCATCTAGCATTAAAAAGGGTTGGCACTGAGACATGAGTGCACATGATTAGGTATTGATGCATCACAGGGAGTGGATTTCGTGGGAACATGTTGCAGCTATTGAGAGCTACCCACAAACCTTGGTTGCATGGGGTGAATTCATGTTGCACAATGGATATCCGAGGTTGTATAGATTCACATGTTCAATAGTCAATGGATGTGAGCTCGTGTGGTATCAAACTTGGAGTCTGTGTCTCGAAAGAATACCTTCCTAGTTAAGAAGGAGTTTTAATATTTTTGGTGTAACTATGAAATATATTCTTGTATATTTGTTTTAGTCAAACCTTTAAAAGGTTATTATAATTATATTGTACAAGTCGGCTCAACATAAATTATTATATTATTGGTATTTTACTTATAATTGTAAAAA
>JZKD02S0299322.1:0-10588 GCA_000966675.3 Picea glauca | reverse complement strand
CGATAAATGGAATGGAAGTACCCTCAATAGATCCTTGCATAGGAGCGTTGGAACTCCCTACCCCCAGACCCAAAGTTTGTAGAGTGGAGGAGGAAAGTACAATACTCGTACCAAAGCTAGGCATCCCATATGAGAAAGGAGAGTTTGTCGTGTTTTGAGGAAACAAAGTAGTGATCACCACCATAGACAGAATTAGACCGCTTCCCAAGGTAGAAGAAGTCAAGACCATGGTGGCACAAATCGAAAACGGTTGGTTAGGAGGTGGAACACCCCCAGTAGTGACAGTCGTGAAGGAAATATCAGTATTCCCTGAAGAAGTGGCTGCGTGTGCTTCCATTGTTGTTGGTGACACTACCAGATGCTCGTAATGTAGAACCTATACCATGATGTTCTTTGATAGATCAGTGATGGGAGGGTTGTAAGGACCAAGAGCCCCTTCTCCGAGGTAAAAAATTATTGGTTCCTCCAGAAATGAAAGTTCTTCACTCGAAGATGGCTTGGGCACAGTTTCTTGTAACCCGGTTGTCTCAAAAGACCCTTGTTGGTCTAATTTTCGCCTTAGCGATGGTAGGGTGGGTTTGAGGTCAACTGACGGAAGGCTCAGAATCCTTTGCGACTGATGGAACTCATGATCCTCCATTGTGTGATAAAATCAAAGACACACTAGGGAAATCTATAATTGTTTGAAAAACAACACACACTAAAAAGTACCTATGAGATAAAACAATCAGTCACTAACTAGTTGGAAGAACAATTACGACAACCAACACTATAACAACTTACCGGTGCAAGTGAAACTCAAATATGGAATCACCCTCTGGGTATACTCTGCAAAGTGTGGCCTGATTTCTGTCCTAGGTACCACGGTATACCCTCGTCGTTACCTGTGTAAGTCACTAGAAAGATAGGCAACTAGGTTTCCAATGCGCAAACAATCACCAGGTAGGTACAATCGATAGCCGGGTGGACTGCAATGAGCATCGTATCAAGCTTGAAACCTATCAAGGGTATCGAAAGCAAGTGTTCTAGAATACGATGGAGGACCTCGAATGGATTCGAGACCCAGGAAGCTCTGTGGCAAATGTAATCAATGAAATCCCAAGACAAGCCCTCTATATGCATTCCCCACTATGTTTGGTCTGGCTTTGGAGGGGTTATCTCCGCTACCTTTCATTACACGACCTCATGTTTATCCCCTATGTTAGAGGGGGGTCTCAGATAACTTTTGTGATACTGGACTTTTGACACTCCCTAGCACAGACTCTTATCTTTGTTTTTCAGCCTTGAAGAGTTTCCTCTCCAATCCTAAATCAAGGCTCTAGCCTAGACTAGTTGATGTACCCTACAAAACATAAAGTCTAGTTGATTTTAATTACTCGTTAATTTTTTGGGCTTGTCTTAAGTCAAAGGTTATGAAAGTGAAACTAGTGATTTTTTTAGAGACGAAAGAGAAGATAAACAACAAGCTGGAAACTAAATGACGACTTCTTGACAAATTCATTTTTTTTTTTTTTAAACCAACTTTTCAAAATTTTTGTTTCTAAGATATTTTAACTGAAAAAATCAAAACAAGCTTTCGCTCAACCATGATTTACTTATTTTCCTAAGTCAATCATCCGAGAACTTATGAAAACAATCTTTTTCCTATTGATTAATGCAAACAACCAATTCTTTAACCAAACCAAGAAGTAAAAAATTTCAACATGCTTCAAAATACTAGAATTGAAAAAATGGATTCCTTTTCTTTCTTCTAAAGCAAGAAAAATGATAAAGTGAAGACAAAACTGAAACCAAAAAGCACTTCTGACCCTATTGCAGATCACAGGGAGTCACTTGACCAAAACCTCAAAAAAGGTTGATCTAAAAAAGACTCACAGATTTGTCTAAGACTCTACTACAGAAAATTCAAGAAATCCATTTGATGAAAATAAAACTATGCTATGGTCAAACCTAGGCTACCAACTGTGATCATAGAGACCAGGGAAGAGTCCAAAAATACCCCTAAAAAGACTGACTTCTGACAGGTAAGAGGATGACTGCCTCTCTCTGTCAAAATACCTCCCCAATATAGATACGCGACTGTCACCACAACAGCCAGCGTATATACACGTGTTGTCTAAAGGAAGAGCGCGTATGCACACGTGAAAAACTACTGCAGTGCGTGTATAGCTCTATAAATGCTCAAAAAAGTGAAAAACACAATCCATCACATGCAAGGAGCACTGGTACTGAAAACCAGAGTCCCTCAGAGACAAAGAAAGTAACATTGGCAAAGAGAATGCAAGCAAACTTTTGATCAAACAAAGCTAATATGAGGCTATTCCTATGCTATAGACTGCAACAAAAAGACTATGAACACATCCAGAAAACCCCTGAGAAGGATTACTCTTGACAAAGAAAGAGGATGACTGCCTCTAAATTTTTTTTTTCCGGACTTAAGCATGCAACTGACACTTCAACAACCCAACGGATATACGCGGGCTGTATAAAGGTAGGGCA
This sequence comes from Picea glauca, assembly GCA_000966675.3. Lineage (NCBI taxonomy): Eukaryota > Viridiplantae > Streptophyta > Pinopsida > Pinales > Pinaceae > Picea > Picea glauca. The sequence continues at coordinate 8,089 of JZKD02S0299322.1, read as the reverse complement.
CGTTTATATGCGGGCAGGGCTTCTGTAGGTCGCGTATACCTCTGTAAATTCCTGGGATGAAAATTAAACAACCAAGCAATCATGCAGGGAGTACTGGTATGGAAAAACAGAATCCTTACAAGCTCAGGCTCTTGCAAAAAACTTAGAAAAAAGGTAATAAACCAATTCTAAAATACCCAAAAGTATCCCTAGAAAACCCTAGAGATTCCTAGTATGGTCACCATTTCTGTTGTTGGTGGGAAATATCTCTTACGAACTAGAATTAAGGGTTTTATCATGCATGAAAAAATGACCTAAAGTCTCCTACTTTATACCAACATCCCAATCATAAACCCCATTATTCATATGGAAATTCAAGGTTAAAGAGATCCAGTTACTGCACCTTAGTTTCCGTGTTTGATGTCGATCCCTTTAATGCTTGGTTGCTCCTTGACTGCAACTCTCCTCCCAATGTTGAATTGCATTCACAAAATACAAACAAAGAACTCCACATGCATATGATCTATAAACTAATGGGTTACAGATTCTATCAAAATATAATCAAATTTAAATATTGACAATCTCATATGGCGGGACGGGAAAAGTACTTCTTTTATTAATCTCACAAGAGTAACCTTACAACAGTGAGATCAGTCACTGCTCCTTGAATATGGTCCTGGGCTCCTCTTCAACTGTGCTCCAACTGCTTCTGTATATGCTTCTCTTCACATAATAGTTGTAAAAGGTTGGGGCAAGGGGAATACTAAATCGGGTATAATTTCTTTGCTATGATTTTCCTCCTTTCAAATGGGACCCCTACCCCTTCTTTTATAGGCTAGAATGGGCTAGGAATTTGGTCGAGTGAATGACTATGGACGATCAGTCGGTTTAGTTAACTTACCCAAAACTATGTGTTCCATATGCAACTTTCCATTTTTTTGTGCTTTTTAGGTATACGCGGGCTGTAGTGGGTCAGCCAGCATACACACACGTGCAATAATGGAGCAGGGCACATATGCCTTCAAAAAAAGTGTTTTTTAAGAAGCTGTTTAGTAGTGGATTAACAAAGAAGTCAAATGAGATGGCCTGATGCCAGGTAAGCATGTCCGATGCAATTTTGGGTTATAACAAAACCCCATCCTTGTCAACAAAAAACAAGGCACTATTCGCGTCTGCATTGACTTTCGTGATCTCAATCATGCCTGTCCCAAAGACAACTTCCCGACGCCTTTCATCAACCAAATTATGGATGATTGTGCTAGCCACGACACCTTGTCCTTATTGGATGATTTCTCTGGCTACAATCAAATTTAGATTCATCCCGCAGACTAGTACAAAACCACATTCACTACCCCATGGGGTACTTTTGCATTTCATGTCATGACTTTTGGCCTCAAGAATGCTGGTGTGACATTCCAACAGGCCATGAAGTACATTTTCCATGATCTGGATCATATCATCCTCGCATACTTGGACAACCTCACCGATCGATCCAATAAACACACTCAACATCTATATTACTTACGAATCATCTTTCAAAGGTTCCATTAGTACAATATCCACTTGAACCCCCTCAAGTGCATATTCTGTGTCACCGTTGGATGCCTCATTGGGTTCATCATTTCCCGACGCGGCAACATTATCGACCCCCTCAAGGTCCAAGCCATCAGAAAAATTATACCACCTCGAAATTTATGCCAACTACAAAGCCTACAAGGCAAAGATAACTTTTTACGCCACTTTGTCCCAGATTATGCTACTCGCACACACAATTTCCTTCACTTATTGCATCATGATATCCCATTCCAATGGGATGAACATGCCCAAACCAATTTTGATGTTTTAAAAGTGACACTCTCCAATTCCCCTTTGATTATTCCACCTGACTATGATCGTGACTACATCCTCTACTTATCGGCCTCAACCATATCAGTAGCACGAGTTCTCCTCCAACTAGGGGATGACGACTGCGAGCATGTAATTTACTATATTAGTAAAAAATTTTTAGGGCCACCTCTAAAGTGCAGTCACGAAGAGAAACTCTCCCTTGCAGTCCAGAAACTGCGCCATTATATCCTGCTTCGCACTACCAAAGTCATGGAAGATTCCAAGCCCATGCAATACTTGCTCAATCGTTGGCAAATTAATGGTAAATTTCCCCGATGGATCGTCATCCTTCAAGAGTACGACCTAAATTTTTCAATGCCCAAGAGAAAGAAATCCCTCATCCTCATCGAAATAATCACGAAATTTCCCTCAGATACTGCTAGTTCACCCGTCAATACATACTTTCCTGACAAACACCTCGTCTACATCCCCTCGGATAATCCCTGGTACGACGATCTCCTCGTCTACCTTCAAACTTAGAAATTTGGACCCTACCTCTCCCGGGATGATCGTCGACGTATTCACCATTAGGCCCCTCGATATCTCCTTCTCAGTGTGATGCAGGAGCATCTCTCCACGTCATCCAGCCAGCTAGCCAGCCATGCCAGCGAATTCAAATCGCACGCTAAGAGAGAGGCGCAACCTCATTTAAATCTGAATTCAATGTAACTTTAATGTTTAAGATGTTGAGCTGGGAAGCCATGCCTTTGTGTAGGCTGTAGATAAGATCGGCCATTAATGTTTGTATGGCTGAGATCTAGATCCGATTCTAGACTAGACAACCCATTCAATGTAATTGAATAGGGTAGGTAAGTTGGAGGGAAGAGCTCGAAGATCCCCCTCAGGTAAAAGAGATTTTGATATCTCATTTTGTTGTAGTGGTTGTAGTTGTATGAGGATATGCATGTAGAGAAGAGGAGAGAAGATCCGAGACCTTGTTACAGGCCATGCTCATGAACACATTGTAAATTCAGGCATTTTCCATATTTAATACAAAGAGCAGTTTTTCCTGCATTATTTTGTATTATGTGGATGCCTTGGTGTGTTATTTTATATGCTGTGAATGTATGTATGTTAGGAATTTGCAGGAGTTCTTGATTTCTAGGGTTGAAGGTCTTTGAGGCTTCACACCAGGAGGGTGTGATAGAACACTGTGGGTTCTGAGAGACGTGCACAGAGGTTGCACTTCTGAGTACTGCGGGTTTAGACAAAGACGTGCTGTGGCACAAGAAATGGAATCAACAACTCAGGAGGAAGACCTCAAGGTTGTTGAACACCTTGGAGGCAAGGCTGTGTGGGAGAAGACACAGTTGCAGACATAAGATCTGAGGAGTTATGTAAAGCTCTGTCAGGTGGGCATTGAGTAAGTGTGCAGACAGGCACAGAAGAGAAGAGAACTCTTTGAGTTCTGGAATTTGAAGAAGAATCCACTAAGGGATCTTCACGGGGTTATTGAACACCCTGAAGGCTCAGCTAGAAGTTGCTGGAGAAGAAGGACAACTAGAAGGGTGTTATATTATCCATCTGCAGGAGAAGAAAGAAAGACAAAATCCATTAGGGGTCTGAGCGTGCCATAAGCTCAGGAGAGACAACACTGTGTGTGCGTAAGACTCTGCGAAAGAGCAGAAGTCAAATAAATCCTTCAAGGATTCGAAAGAAGGGATAAGCTCATGATGACAACTTGTTTTACGCATGAGATCATAACTGCAAGGAGTGAAGGAGCTTCAGAATCCTTTGATGGATTCGAAGGAGGCAAATCTCAGGAGGAACAACGTTTTCATACGCGCGGCGAAGCAAAAGTCGAGGATTTCGCAGGAGGAATTAGACACAAGCCAAGGCCTTTTGAATCTTTGGAGTTTCGCCCAAGTCAGAGACGAAAGTGTACAGAAGCTCAGGAGGAGCACAGTAGCCGTCAGATCAACTGAAGAAGAATATCTGGACCGTCGATTTTCATGTCCAGGAAGGCACACAGGAAAAGCGTTGAGGAGAACGGATCTGGGCCGTCAGATCTAGAGAAAATTTCCCGTCAGCCATCAGATTGGATAGGAGATGCACGAGGTTTACTATCAGGACTTCAACCATCAGCATATCGGGAGTCACGAGGACAAGAAAATCGAGACACTTCAAGTCTCAAAACGCCGGGAAGATCTGGATCGTCCGTTAGCGGAGACATGTGGCAGAGATTGAGGCATCGAGAGTCGAGATATCGACATTCCCGTGGAAAAGAGATCGGGGAAGTCCATGTTGAAAACCCTGACACAAATCTGAGCCGTCCATTTGGGGAGATAGGTGTTAGAAATCCACATAGAGTCGGTATATTGGCTATCGGGAAATCGGAGTTCCTGAGGTCGAAAGAATCGGAACATCACAAGTCTCGAAATCTTGGAGAAATCAGGACCGTCCATTAGAGGAGGACGTGTGGCAGCGATCGAAGCCATCAGGGAAAGGCCCGACTGGAAGTCATCTATCGATGTTTTGGTCATCGGGATATCGAGGATCCTGGTGACAAGGTGTTTGGGCATTTCGGAATCGCGAAGTCCGAAACCCCGACAAGGAGGAAAGAGGCATTGTGGGGGCCAACTGTCAGCATAGAGGAGAGTCTGGATTTGGAGAATCGACAATCCCATGGGCCAATGCATTTTGGGATTGGAAACCCTGAAACCCCAACAAGGGACAATACTGAGGTCATGGGGATAACGGTCATATTGGCCAGGAGCCTAGCCAGGAGGGGTAACGCGTAAAGGGCGTGTTGGGATTTGAGGAATCGCGAGTCCTAAGGACATATGCATTTTGGAATTGAAAATCCAAAAACCCCGATGAAAAGGATATATGGCTGTGGTCATATAAGAGGTTAGTCATATGGAATAGAGGGCATAGCCAGGAGGGGCTAAGACCGGGCAGAGAGCTCATCGGTGATCGTGGAATCGAGAGTACATGAAATTTTGACAGCGGAAAGGATGAAACCCCGAAAACCCCAAAATTAAGATCGGGAAAAGTCACAGGTGTGTGCAGAGGCCGTGACAGGAGGAAGAAAGGACCTGTGGACCGGGTTTTCCTCAGGGATTCCATTGGGAGTCCAAAGAGCCGCTTCGGCTCAGAAGGTGAACTTTGAACAATCCTTAAGACCGGGAGGTCAGGCGCAGAGACCCTTTGGGGTATGTAGGAGCGTCGTTCCATCACAGTGACATCTTATATCACTGAAGGGTCGACACCATACTCCGTTGATGTTTGACCATCGACGAAGCTAATAGAGTTCTGAATGGTTGCCACAACAACGCTTGCGGTGGTCACATATCAGGGATGTCCACCGCCCAAAAAATCATTTGCGTGGGCTACTTATTGCCCACATTGTTTCACGACTGTATCCACATTGTGAAACAGTGTGACAAATGCCAGCTTTATGCCCACAAAGCATGAGTGCCACCCTCTCTTCTACACCCAGTCATCACTGCCGACCCCTTTTGCAAATTGGGCATTGAATTCATNGAGTTATGTAAAGCTCTGTCAGGTGGGCATTGAGTAAGTGTGCAGACAGGCACAGAAGAGAAGAGAACTCTTTGAGTTCTGGAATTTGAAGAAGAATCCACTAAGGGATCTTCACAGGGTTATTGAACACCCTGAAGGCTCAGCCAGAAGTTGATGGAGCAGAAGGAAAACTAGAAGGGTGTTATATTATCCATCTGCAGGAGAAGAAAGAAAGACAAAATCCATTAGGGATCTGAGCATGCCATAAGCTCAGGAGAGACAACACCGTGTGTGCGTAAGACTCTGCAAAGGAGCAGAAGTCAAATAAATCCTTCAAGGATTCGGAAGAAGGGATAAGCTCATGAGGACAAGTTGTTTTACGCACGATATCATAACTGCAAGGAGTGAAGGAGCTTCAGAATCCTTTGATGGATTCGAAAGAGGCAAATCTCAGGAGGAACAATGTTTTCATACGCGCGGCGAAGCCAAAGTCGAGGAGTTCGCAGGAGGAATTAGACACAAGCCAAGGCCTTTTGAATCTTTGGAGTTTCTCCCAAGTCAGAGAAGAAAGTGTGCAGAAGCTCAGGAGGAGCACAGTAGCCGTCAGATCGACTGAAGAAGAAGATCTGGACCGTCGATTTTCACGTCCAGGAAGGCGCACAGAAAAAGCGTTGAGGAGAACGGATCTGGGCCGTCATATCTAGAGAAAATTTCCCGTCAACCATCAGATTAGATAGGAGCTGCACGAGGTTTACTATCATGACTTCAACCATCAGCATATCGGGAGTCACGAGGACAAGAAAATCGAGACACTTCAAGTCTCAAAACGCCGGGAAGATCTGGACCGTCCGTTAGCGGAGACATGTGGCGGAGATTGAGGCATCGAGAGTCGAGATATCGACATTCCCGTGGAAAAGAGATCGGGGAAGTCCATGTTGAAAACCCTGACACAAATCTGAGCCTTCCGTTTGGGGAGACAGGTGTTAGAAATCCACAGAGAGTCGGTATATTGGCTATCAGGAAATCGGAGTTCCTGAGGTCGAAAGAATCGGAACATCACAAGTCTCGAAATCTTGGAGAAATCGGGACCGTCCATTAGAGGAGGACGTGTGGAAACAATCGAAGCCATCAGGGAAAGGCTCGACTGGAAGTCATCTATCGATGTTTTGGTCATCAGGATATCGAGGATCCTGGTGACAAGGTGTTTGGGCATTTCGGAATCGCGAAGTACGAAACCCCGACAAGGAGGAAAGAGGCATTGTGGGGGCCAGCTGTTAGCATAGAGGAGAGTCGGGACTTGGAGAATCGAAAATCCCGTGGGCCAATGCATTTTGGCATTGGAAACCCTGAAACCCCAATGAGGGACAAGACTGAGGTCATGGGGATAATGGTCATATTGGCCAGGAGCCTAGCCAGGAGGGCTAACGCGTAAAGGGCGTGTTGGGATTTGAGGAATCGTGAGTCCTGAGGACATATGCATTTTGGAATTGAAAATCCCAAAACCCCGATGAAAAGGATATATGGCTGTGGTCATATAAGAGGTTAGTCATATGGACTAGAGGGCATAGCCAGGAGGGGCTAAGACCGGGCAGAGAGCTCATTGGTGATCGGGGAATCAAGAGTACATGAAATTTTGACAGCGGAAAGGATGAAACCCCGAAAACCCCAAAATTAAGATCGAGAAAAGTCACAGGTGTGTACAGAGGCCGTGACAGGAGGAAGAAAGGACCTGTGGACCGGGTTTTCCTCAGGGATTCTATTGGGAGTCCAAAGAGCTGCTTCGGCTCAGAAGGTGAACTTTGAACGATCCTTAAGACCGAGAGGTCAGGCGCAGAGACCCTGCAGGGTATGTAGGAGCGTTGTGCCATCACAGTGACATCTTATATCGCTGAAGGGTCGACACCATACTCCGTTGATGTTTGACCATCGACGAAGCTAATAGAGTTCTGAATGGTTGCCACAACACGCTTGCGGTGGTCACATATCAGGGATGTCCACCGCCCAAAAAATCATTTGCGTGGGCTACTTATTGCCCACATTGTTTCACGACTGTATCCACGTTGTGAAACAGTGTGACAAATGCCAGCTTTATGCCCACAAAGCATGAGTGCCACCCTCTCTTCTACACCCAGTCATCACTGCCGACCCCTTTTGCAAATTGGGCATTGAATTCATGAATTTCAACCCTTCATCCAACAATGGGCACAAGTACATTATCATGGCAGTTGATTACTTCACCAAGTGGGCCAAAGCCATGACCACATTCAACAACACCGCTGACACCGCAATGCATTTTTTCTTTAATCACGTCATTTCCCACTTCGGAGTACCATTACAACTGGTCTCCGATTATGGAAAACACTTTGAGAACGAACTCTTCATCTAAATTTCCTCAAATTTAGGCTTCTCTCACGAGTTCGCCTCCACTTACTACCCTTAGTCCAATGGACAAGTAGAGGCGGTCAACAAGGTCCTTAAAACCATGTTGCAGTGTACTATCAAAAAACATAAGACCAACTGACACCATATGTTGTTTTTAGTGCTATGGACTTATCGCACGATAGTTAAAACTGCCACTGGTTTTACACCATTCCATCTCATCCATGGGGTCGAAGCCACTCTCCCCATCGATTGCGAAATTCCCACTTTATGCACCACCATTGAGCTTTTACCTAACACTGCTTCAATGGAGCAACACTTGCTGCACTTAGAGTGACTTGATGAATACCATTGATCTTCATTACAAAACAATGAGGCA
>JZKD02S0299300.1:0-10273 GCA_000966675.3 Picea glauca | reverse complement strand
GGGAGATATGGGCAAGTCCCATCGGATTCATGCAGCGATGAATAACTGCCAGGCAGAGCACCAGTCGACTGTGCTCGAGACGACAGGTACTGTCGCTGACCAGACCCTTAGTATTTTGATAGACCTTGGTGCTACTGAGAGTTTCATTTCTGGTGCAGCGCTAAAAAGGATTAAGGTAAAGGTAGTCGAACATGATGAGTTTAGCTTCCTGGAGATGGCTTCAGGAGCCAAACAAAAGGTTGGAGGAAAGGTTACGAGCTATGCCCTTAACCTGGGAGAGTTTTTCATGAGGTTCAACTTGTACGTCACGATCTTAGGATCTTACGACGTCATCACCAGTTATGGATCAAGGAGGATGACATCCCTAAGACCGCCTTTAATATGAGATTGGGACATTACGAGTTTACTATTTTTCCTTTTGGACTGACAAACGCCCCAGGGGTATTCATGAGTTTGATGAACGGGGTGTTCCATGAGTACTTGGACAACTTCGTCCAAGTATTCATTGACGATATCTTGATCTACTCTCGGACGACGGAGGAGCATGATGAGCACTTGCATTGGGTACTACAATGTTTACGAGAACACAAATTGTATGGGAAGTTTTCCAAATTCTCTTTTTACCAATCGAGAATTCACTACTTAGGGCATGTCATCTCCGGCGAGGGTATCGCTGTGGATCCATCCAAGGTTGAGGCTATTATGGAATGCCCTACACCGATGAATGTTGCAGAAGTGCGTAGTTTTATGGGATTAGCGGGATACTATTGACGGTTTGTCGAGGGTTTTTCGAAGATAGAAAATCCGATCACGGAATTACAGAAGAAAAACAAGAAGTTTGTTTGGACCGAGAAATGCGCAGAAGCATTTTGGAGGCTTAAAGATTTATTGACAACTGCTTCGATACTAAAGGTCCCTGACATGGACGCAGACTTCTTGGTATGCACTAATGCATCCAAGGAAGGCTTAGGTGGAATATTGATGCAGGACAGACGAGTGATTTCTTACATTCAAGGAAGCTGAGAAGGCATGAGGAGAACTACGCGACCCACGATTTGGAGTTACCAGCCGTCGTATATGCCTTGAATATTTGGAGACACTACCTTTTTGGATGAAAATTTGAATTAAAGACTGATCATTGTGGACTACAACACATTTTTACGCAAAGCGACCTGAACGCGTGACAACGGCGTTGGTCGGAATTGCTTAGCGAGTATGACTTCGAGATTACTTACATAAAGGGAACAATGAACCGAGTGGTAGATGCCTTGAGTCGGAGGCCACGCCTCTTTTCGGTGTTACCTCTTCAGACAAATCTACATGAGAAGATTCTCACCTTACAGCGTGATGATGACTGGTACACAGAAGTCAAGGATTTTATCGGACAAAACACAATGATGGTACCACGTTATGAGGGATATTCATTGGATAACGATGGGTTATTGAGGTTTATAGGTCATATTTATGTACTGCCTAATGACAAGTTGAGGATGTTGATCCTGAGCGAGGCTCATAGATCAGTTTACATGGCTCACCCAAGAGTTACGAAGATGAGGGCAGACCTTAAACCCTTATTCTTATGGAAGGGAATGAAGGCCGACATAGTTAACTTTGTGGCTAGATGTCTAGAGTGTCAGCAGGTAAAGGCTGAACATAAACACCCAGCAGGATTACTTCAACCACATGCTATTCTAGAATCGAAATGGGAAGTTATTTCGATGGATTTTATTGTTGGATTTCCACTGACGGTAAGGAGGCATGACTCGATTTTTGTAGTAGTAGACACTCTGACGAAGAGTGCTCACTTTATTCCTCTGCGTACGACATATCAGGAACCTGTCATAGTGAGAGTTTTCATTAGTGAGATTGTGAGGATGCATGGCGTGCCTAAAAATATTATATCCGATCGAGGATTGGTGTTTACTGGACGATTTTGGATGAGTTTCCAAGAGGCCTTAGGAACCCAACTAAATTTTAGTACTACATATCACCCAGAGACCGACGGACAGACCGAACGAACAAACCAAACCTTGGAAGACATGTTGCGCATGTACGTGATGGACCAACAAAAGTGTTGGGAGGAGTTCTTGCCTCTAGTAGAGTTCGCTTACAACAACAGCTACCAGAGCCCCATTAAGACGACACCTTTTGAGTTTCTTTATGGGTGACCATGTCGGATGCCCTTGAGTTGGGATCGGCTCAAGGATAGGGTCCTAGTGGGACCAGAAGCGATCCAAGAAATGGAAGAGAAAATGCAAACCATAAGACAAAGGTTTAAAGAAGCACAGGATCGAGAGAAGAGTTATACCGATGTGCATCGAGTCGACCATAGTCACGAGGTCGGCGATCAAGTCTTCTTGTGGGATTAAACCGCATAAGTGCTCGATCAAGTTTGGAAAGGGAGCTAAACTCTCTCCTAGGTTCATGGGACCTTTCGAGATTGTGGAGAGAAAGGGGCCTATGGCCTATCGACTATCCTTGCCTGATTCTTTGAGGCGTATGCACGATGTTTTCATGTATCTGTTTTGAGACATTATATTAGTGATCCTACACATGTGATTGACCTGAGTTCCTTGCAGGTATCGGACGAGGTAGCACTCATGGCTGAGCCGGTCNGGGAGATATGGGCAAGTCCCATCGGATTCATGCAGCGATGAATAACTGCCAGGCAGAGCACCAGTCGACTGTGCTCGAGACGACAGGTACTGTCGCTGACCAGACCCTTAGTATTTTGATAGACCTTGGTGCTACTGAGAGTTTCATTTCTGGTGCAGCGCTAAAAAGGATTAAGGTAAAGGTAGTCGAACATGATGAGTTTAGCTTCCTGGAGATGGCTTCAGGAGCCAAACAAAAGGTTGGAGGAAAGGTTACGAGCTATGCCCTTAACCTGGGAGAGTTTTTCATGAGGTTCAACTTGTACGTCACGATCTTAGGATCTTACGACGTCATCACCAGTTATGGATCAAGGAGGATGACATCCCTAAGACCGCCTTTAATATGAGATTGGGACATTACGAGTTTACTATTTTTCCTTTTGGACTGACAAACGCCCCAGGGGTATTCATGAGTTTGATGAACGGGGTGTTCCATGAGTACTTGGACAACTTCGTCCAAGTATTCATTGACGATATCTTGATCTACTCTCGGACGACGGAGGAGCATGATGAGCACTTGCATTGGGTACTACAATGTTTACGAGAACACAAATTGTATGGGAAGTTTTCCAAATTCTCTTTTTACCAATCGAGAATTCACTACTTAGGGCATGTCATCTCCGGCGAGGGTATCGCTGTGGATCCATCCAAGGTTGAGGCTATTATGGAATGCCCTACACCGATGAATGTTGCAGAAGTGCGTAGTTTTATGGGATTAGCGGGATACTATTGACGGTTTGTCGAGGGTTTTTCGAAGATAGAAAATCCGATCACGGAATTACAGAAGAAAAACAAGAAGTTTGTTTGGACCGAGAAATGCGCAGAAGCATTTTGGAGGCTTAAAGATTTATTGACAACTGCTTCGATACTAAAGGTCCCTGACATGGACGCAGACTTCTTGGTATGCACTAATGCATCCAAGGAAGGCTTAGGTGGAATATTGATGCAGGACAGACGAGTGATTTCTTACATTCAAGGAAGCTGAGAAGGCATGAGGAGAACTACGCGACCCACGATTTGGAGTTACCAGCCGTCGTATATGCCTTGAATATTTGGAGACACTACCTTTTTGGATGAAAATTTGAATTAAAGACTGATCATTGTGGACTACAACACATTTTTACGCAAAGCGACCTGAACGCGTGACAACGGCGTTGGTCGGAATTGCTTAGCGAGTATGACTTCGAGATTACTTACATAAAGGGAACAATGAACCGAGTGGTAGATGCCTTGAGTCGGAGGCCACGCCTCTTTTCGGTGTTACCTCTTCAGACAAATCTACATGAGAAGATTCTCACCTTACAGCGTGATGATGACTGGTACACAGAAGTCAAGGATTTTATCGGACAAAACACAATGATGGTACCACGTTATGAGGGATATTCATTGGATAACGATGGGTTATTGAGGTTTATAGGTCAGATTTATGTACCGCCTAATGACAAGTTGAGGATGTTGATCCTGAGCGAGGCTCATAGATCAGTTTACATGGCTCACCCAGGAGTTACGAAGATGAGGGCATACCTTAAACCCTTATTCTTATGGAAGGGAATGAAGGCCGACATAGTTAACTTTGTGGCTAGATGTCTAGAGTGTCAGCAGGTAAAGGATGAACATAAACACCCAACAGGATTACTTCAACCACATGCTATTCTAGAATCGAAATGGGAAGTTATTTCGATGGATTTTATTGTTGGATTTCCACTAACGGCAAGGAGGCATGACTCGATTTTTGTAGTAGTAGACACTCTGACGAAGAGTGCTCACTTTATTCCTCTGCGTACGACGTATCAGGCACCTGTCATAGTGAGAGTTTTCATTAGTGAGATTGTGAGGATGCATGGCGTGCCTAAAAAGATTATATCCGATCGAGGATTGGTGTTTACTGGACGATTTTGGACGAGTTTCCAAGAGGCCTTAGGAACCCAACTAAATTTTAGTACTGCATATCACCCAGAGACCGACGGACAGACCGAACGAACAAACCAAACCTTGGAAGACATGTTGCGCATGTACATGATGGACCAACAAAAGTGTTGGGAGGAGTTCTTGCCTCTAGTAGAGTTCGCTTACAACAACAGCTACCAGAGCCCCATTAAGACGACACCTTTTGAGTTTCTTTATGGGTGACCATGTCGGATGCCCTTGAGTTGGGATCGGCTCAAGGATAGGGTCCTAGTGGGACCAGAAGCGATCCAAGAAATGGAAGAGAAAATGCAAACCATAAGACAAAGGTTTAAAGAAGCACAGGATCGAGAGAAGAGTTATACCGATGTGCATCGAGTCGACCATAGTCACGAGGTCGGCGATCAAGTCTTCTTGTGGGATTAAACCGCATAAGTGCTCGATCAAGTTTGGAAAGGGAGCTAAACTCTCTCCTAGGTTCATGGGACCTTTCGAGATTGTGGAGAGAAAGGGGCCTATGGCCTATCGACTATCCTTGCCTGATTCTTTGAGGCGTATGCACGATGTTTTCATGTATCTGTTTTGAGACATTATATTAGTGATCCTACACATGTGATTGACCTGAGTTCCTTGCAGGTATCGGACGAGGTAGCACTCATGGCTGAGCCGGTCNCTTAGGATAAGGGGGTGGTCATTGGGTGAAAATGATACTAACATGTTACTATTGTGATTAATGCAATTTTTATGATTAATGCAATTTGATACGGTAATCAGTAATGAATGGGCACTAAAATTTATAATGATATAGGATGTGTTTTTACGGTTAGGATCAGGGTAATTTATGACAAATTCATGGAGATTGATAACACGCGAAGCGTAAGGTTCTTGCCTTAGTAAGAAGGCTATGTTAAGCTTGATAACTTATGAAATCCGAGCTCCTCATTTGCAAATGCAATGTTGAATATGCCTTAGGGAAATGATACTGCAATCTAAGGCAATGGCATTGATGGGGTTACCTTTTAGGCAATGCTAGTTTTCAATGCGATTACTCATGGTGGAATGTTAATGCCCAAGTGTATCGACGGTTAATTTGTTCATATAGTAGTAAGGTCAAATGAAATGTTATTAAGATGCATTTGTTGGCAGCATACTAGAGGTAGGAAATTGATGTTCATTGCAGCGTCATTGTCATGAATGTAATATGCTGGAACACGATGAAAAGTAATGTAATGAAATGCAAGGTGTTATAGCGTAATGTTTCACTTCCACACTAATATTCAGGGTAAGGTAATATTAATATGTTCATCATTGTTGTGATGATGTCACAGTTTATAATTTAAGTTTAGTGCATAGGGGCATTGTGATTTTTATTAATGCCAGTCATTGTAACATAAAAAGGGCTATGGGTATGTTTTCTTGTTGTGCTATTATCATCCTTACTGCTAGTAGTAGCTTGCGATTGTAATGAATTGAACCAAACATATTAAGATTTCAGGATTTAATATTGGGAGATTGAGATTAAATGGGATTACCTTACGTTCAAAGTACTCATTAATGCAAGAAATTTAACTAGAGCAATTGATCTATGATTGATGTCTTCGAGTCTCAATAGTGGTTGGTCATTATTTAAGTCCTCCTGAATTGCGTCTCCCATAGAGGTCATGATTGTCCTTGATTTGTAGTGCTTGGTGGTATTACTTTGCATGGTCTTCTTGTGTCGGGAGGGATGTGGACCCCTTCAGTAGCCTTAGTATATATGTCTGTTTGTTTTTCTGCGTCAAGAATCCAGTGCCGTATCAAGAGTCTCGGGCCCTTTAAAGGCAGGGTTTCCACTCTTGCGACACACCTGAGGGAATTACTAGTTTCTGCCTGAGCAGTCGGCCAGGAGCCTATCTGACCTTCTCTCTCTCCGGAGTAGAGGACTAATATTAAACACCCTGCTTTCCTGTGCAAAAATAGTAAAACCTACCACCATGGATTCTACCTTCTGTGTTCGTACGGTACCTACCCCAGTATGTCGTTTATTGTTGAAGATATTGTGGGGCGCCTTTGTCTTGGGTAGTATTTGGTTGCAGTTACTTGTTTTGCGCCTTGCGTCTTCTTTTTTTGATCGTCGTGGTTGTGTCTTGTTAGTCATCAGATGGCGACGTAGAGTCCAGTGTGTCTGTTTCTCCTCCTACATGTGCGCACACACTTTTAAAACAAAAAAAATTGCACCTGTTATCAGCATTGTTGTCGTAACGAGGAGTCTGTTACACTGAGGTGGCCTTACTTAATAGCCATATCATGTAAACTCATCTGGGCGATTTGCTTTAGACCATTCCTGCAACTCTATTTTCTTTGATTTTTTTTTCAAAATGAATATATATAAATCCCTGCGTTTCAATTTTTCAATTTACTTAAAATGAATATTAGAATCCCTGCAGTTCCGTTTTCAAATTCAATTTTAAAAAGAGAAAATTATACTCCACGTCAACTTGGACCCAAGCATGGTTTCTCAACTCCTACTCCAATTGGCTCTTGAGATTACTATGGAATTAGTTGGGTTCTACATGGATGTTGACAGCGCTGGTGCAATGGACCTTCCATTCCTTTACAAGACAACCCTCCTTATTCACTCATGCCATCTAGTTAGATTGCCCTGGTTGCATTATAACAGTAACCTTGAGTCCTGATGACGTTGAATTAATACACCAACCATAAAATTTGGCAGTAATTTTGATAGGGGGCTAGCTGGATAGTGACCCTCTTCTAAGACAGTCTTCTACTTGCATTAGTTCTTACCTTTATTCTTTTACCTAATAGATAAATTTTACCCAGGCCTCATTAATTTCCTTACCTTTAAATGCCATGTCTTTGGCCTTACATTAATGCTGGTTATTGACCTTAATACCTTGCTCTTTGCTTCATTTATTTTAAAGGCAACATCCTGGTTAAGATGGGTGCTTTTACTTTTCTAATGATTGAGAATTAATGGTTAAATCCTAATCTAGACAATCTAGTTAGCTTATAAATAATGAGTATCGTATGAGTTTTCTTTAGAGTATGGGTGGCTTATTATCACAATAAATGTATTATTGATGAATCTAGAGTTAAATATAATGGATGGTTCTCGTATCATTGGAGAATAATTAATAAAAATTAGTTTCTTTAGAATTCCAGCATTTGTTCTGCCATTGATATAAATGAGTTGTTCTATTGTCCCTTTCCATAAGAAACTAGATATTTTAGTATGTTCTATTTGAATGTGATTGGTCCTGGTAACATTTTTTTTTTTTTTAAAGAGATAAAAATACTTCTTAAGATCTTCTTAATCAATTGCCATTATTTTAAGTAAATGTTAATGGTTTTTACGTTGTAATACCATGTACACTTATGGTACATGGTTGGTTATGAAAGTGACTTGAAAATGTGGTTCTAAATTTTCATTCTTTAAAAAGCAGGCCACTTAATAATGAAAAATTCCTCGTGTTGATTTTCCTATGTGATACTTGATTGAAAGCTACACATATCCAGATTATGGATAAGTTCGTTGATATAGATTTTAATTTTGTGTATCATCTGGGGCACATGGGGTTGTTAGGATGATTGTCCTTAGATTAGTAGGCTTGGTCTGCTTGTGTCGGGCAAGATGTAGACACCTCCTTGTTCCTCAGAACAGTCGCTAGCCCTGAGACCTTAAATGGTCAAAATCGATGGGAACCTGGGCTTGAGCATTTCTTATGTGTCTTGGAGGTCCTAACCATTGTAGGGTAGGACGGGCGTGTAGTCTTTCTTATTATTTTGTCAGTGATTGTCGTTCATTGCTTGTAGAGGCTTGATGTGCATCTTAGATATTTATGTTGTCATCAAAGTTGCATGCATCATGAATTTTCATCGCGTTGTGATGCAAAGTATATTGTCTTTATTACCTTGTACACACGCACACACACACACAAAAAAAAAATAAAAAAAATTGCACTTGTTATGAGAGGTTGATGTCGTGACGAATGGGAGGATTGTTACAGAATTCATCAAATGTATGGATGAGGTAGGCCTTTTATATTGTCTTTCTAGCATATTTGTTTATATAGAATACTTGAGAATAGAGTTGATTTCTGCAGTCATTTCCATTTGTTGTGGTTTTCCTTTACCCATAGAGAGATTTTCCTCGTAACAAAATTGGCGACCATACTGGGGAATGAATCCTATTTCTTGGGGTTTGGAGTGTTTTTCTCCTTAGATTTCTCTCATTCTTATTGCCTTTCTTGTCGTATCATTGCTTGACATCCTCTGTTCACTCTAGTTTTGAGTTTTTCATCCTTCTCCCTTGCCTAGCTTTGTTTTTGAAACATATACATGGTTTTTTTCTTGACAGTCGCATATATGCGTGTGTTGTCCTTATGAAAGATATGTACATATGTGTTATTTCCCTAAATAGTCATGTACATCAACCTTCTTTGCTTGTTTTCTAGGTTTGGTGGTTGCTGGGTAGGTTTTGTGGATTGTTGAGTCTTCTTGGGTCTCTGTAGTGACTGTTAAGTGTTTGTGGGATGACATGAGACCTGTCTTTGGTTGAATTTTTGGGCAAAGTATTTCTCATAATATTTTCATTTTAATTTTCCTTGTACATTGGGATGGGTGTCTTGTTGCTTGGTATCCTACTTGAGTTGTTTGTTTCTATACACAGTAGAGTTTTTATATATCAAGTTGTTGTTCAGTCCATGCATTTTCAATTTCCTTATATTGAAAATACAAAAATATTAGGCATTTTTCATTGCTTGACATTTTGATCTTTTGAGTCTTTTTCATTAGCTTAGTGCATGTAAAGAAAGATTTCATTTTTACATCAGAATTGCAAGGTTGAAACTGAAAATTGCATTTGTTTTAAGAAGCATATCATTCATTGAAAATTGAAGTTGGGACTTTGCATTGTATTCATATTTACTTTACTTGTTGATTCATAACATTATGAGTTTCACTACCATACCTTTTGGATTAAGAACGAACATTAAAATTAATGCTATAATTTAAAATTGATTAGACATGGTTTTATTTTCTAGGGTGCACAAACTAGCTTATGATTTAGTGCCTTGGAATAGGATTTTGTGAGTAAACTTCTCCAAGGCTATTAAATTAACATATGTGTCTAACAAAGGGATTGGATAAATCCATTGTATAATAGGTAATATCAGGAGGCTCCGCTCACACCGGAGTTAATCACGAGGTCATGCGAGGTTGGTTGAAGGGATAACCCCCCGATACCTTCTTAGAATCAAAGATATTTCTGGGGATCTATTCATATCTAGGGATCTTTCTAGTGCCCTTACCTCCATGAGAGGCGATGCTTTCAAGGTTTCAAGCTTTGCTACCCTTCCCATACGGTGGACCTGACTTACGACTGCTCTCCTGTGCATCGGTTATACATTAGTTGCTTAGTTTCTTGACTTAGGTGCCACACAGGTTACTTGCAGGGGTTATTCTGCAGGTACCTTGGGTCGGATAAGGGTTCAATAGTACATATGACCAAATTTGCAACGGTTTTTCGTTGATATTTCCACACTTATTCGTCGTAATTTCCACAAAAGTTGAGTTTTTTTTTCGTCGGAATAATTTTGTCGCTCCATAGACAATCCAGTTGAGTGTGGAAACATCGATGAAATTATCTCTCCACGTGTCACCACCTTCAAGTTCGTTTAACCCTATGCATCATCGCAATTACGATGAAACCTTGT
>JZKD02S0299289.1:4976-19964 GCA_000966675.3 Picea glauca | reverse complement strand
TAACGGTGGATATAATTTAATATAATATAAGTTATAACTTAATTCTTTGTTAACAGTGGTAAGGCTAAAAATATACGACCCTGGTATCTCTTTTCATCGATAATTTTTTTAAAATCACCCTGAAACTTCAGCTTATATTTAATAATATATAACCACTTATGCAACCCCTACTTTTTATAATGTATATTTATTATTTGATCTCCACAACTTTTTCGTTTATGTAAAAATGGGTATAGTTCCAAATAAGCAAATGTGCCTTTAACTAATGATTGACTAGTCTTAGACCGGTGCGATTCAATACACGTTTATTCATACCCTCTTCGCATAGCCCTTCATATCACTAGAAATTAAAAATGGTTAATGATTAAATATGGCCGTACCTTGTGCAACCATACGATCCAGTGTACCTTGAGTGCATACTTAACCATTGAAAATGAGCGAACAAAAAATGATATGAGATCACTATGAACCAACTCAATAGTTTCATAGCATTGAAGCTTTACCTTCACGAAAATTATCTTGATGATGTTTGCCAATAACACAACCTTGACAAACTCTATTAGTGGAAGAGACTTTTGGAAGCCCAAGCACCAAAGTTTGTGTGCTCCATTACTGCAAATACTTATAGTTTAGATGTTTCAATCTTTCATGCCAAAGTTTGTTAAAAAAACAACATGTGCAATGAAAGAGTAATCTGAAGAAGTCTCAAAACCAATGAATTTATACAACCAAGAACTATGATCAACTCTACGAAAGGAAATAACAATTTATGGATTTTGAATTCTTTAATGACCATTGATGACTTCTCATGTCGCTTTTGGGTGTACTTTCTTAAGTATAACAATGAGGTTTTCACTACTTTTAATACCATCAAGACTTTTGTCGAGAAGCAATTCTCTTTATATCAAGAAAACACACACATATAATGGGGAGGAGTATGTCAATCAAGCATTCAAATATTCTTGTAGAGAACATGGCATTTAGCATCAACACTATGTTCCTTAATCCCTCAACAAAATGACATTGTTGAAAGAAAAAAACTGAACACTCAAAGAGATGGACAATTACATGATTATGTCCAAGAACATGGCACATTCTTGTTGGGTTGAAGTAGTGAATTGTAAAAATTACATTCAAAATTGCATTTCTAATAGGGTAGCGTTGAATATGACTATGTAGGAAGCTTCAACTAATGTTAAGCCCGATGTTTCTTCTTTCAAGGTATTTGACAGTTATGTGTGGGCCTCAAGTCCAAATGAAAATAACAAAGCTATGGAGAAAAAAATGCCAACCACTGATTTTTGTTGGTTTTGTGAGGATATGAAGGGACAAAAGGGATTTAATCATATTTCTAAGGATCTCTTGTTCCAAAGAGCTGTCCACTTTTATGAGCACTTTGACTTAACAATTTCTCTTAACCCTCCCCTAGATTGTCTTACAAAAGATGGTGAAGATTGCACTCTTTTTTTTTTTTTTGTAGAACAAAAAGATGATAAAAAATTATGTTGTTGTAGATCATACTGTTGGAGATGAAAATCTGTCTAGAGTTGCAAATCAACCAAAACAAACTACGCCATCAACACCAAATCAAAATGTGTAGCTTGAACCAAAACACCTTGATCAAGGACATAATTTGAGGAGGATGTGTAGCTTGAACCAAAACACCCTAGCATATATCACTATGAGTCAACTAATTTCATTTATTTTGTACTAATACTCACCATACACATTCACAAATAGTGTCTCTCTTTTGAGTCACACTATTTCAACGGATCCACAACAATTTTCTAATGCTGGTATACCATAATGGGAAGTTTCCATGACCAAGGGGTATTCTTCCTTGCTAAATAATCACACATGGTATCTCATTCCTCTTCTTTATTACATAAATTGAGCACATAAAGAAACCAAGATAACTCAAAAGAGTTCTCCATATTGTATGTAATGAAAAAGTGAAATCTTTCTTATATAGGATTACAAGCAAGTCGAGTCAATCCACTTTATGAATGTGGGATAGACCAAGAAACACAATAAAGTGAAATAAGAAATAAAAACATAAAATAATCGAAAGTCAAGTTGACTTTAGTAATGTCTAAGTATAATATCTCATTGACCATTTTAAGATAATATTTACTTTAACACCCTCCCTTAAATGGTCAATCTACTAACTACACCAAGCTTATCCCATAACTTTACATATTTTTCTAGACCCAACGACTTCATGAGAATGTCTGCAGCTTGGTCCTCTGTGGGACACTATTGTAGCTCAATAGATCCATCCTCTACAAGTTGTTTGATGAAGTGGAAATGCACTTCCACATGTTTGGTACACTCTTGGAAGACTGGATTCTTGGCAAGTTTGATCACCCCTTGATTGTCACATAACCGGGGTGTTGGCTCTATTTTTTTCATTTGCATATTTGAAAGCATCCTCCTGAGCCAAACTTCCTCACATGCTTCTTTCATTGCTCCTTGATATTCTACTTCTGTCGATGAAAGGGATACTACATGCTGCTTATTACTGGTCTATGTGACTACACCCATGCCAAGGATGAAAACATATCTAAACGTGGATTTTCTATCATTGACAAAACCTAACCAATCTAAATCTGTATACCCATGCATTCGAGAGTCTTTGCTTATGTTGTACAAAATTCCAAATTTAAGTGTCCCTTTCACATATTAGAGATATAAGGCTTAACTACGTAATAAAGTCACCTGAGTGACTTTAGGTTAAAATATTATGGTTTTTGTCTTTTAGGGTTTTGGTCTCTCAAGCTCTTTATAAGATTGAGGACCCTCATTGTAATATGGTATCGTTCAATAATAAGAGCGTTCGATCTTTATGGAGATCATGTTTTCGGTATTGTAACCATACCTAGGGTTTCTTTGGTTCTCGTAATATGGTATCATAGCAAGAAGATTGGAATTTGTGAATCTGTAAAGAAGAAAACTCTCTTGTTTATTCTTAAGCTTTCCAGATTGCATACAAATTCTTATCAAGATTACCCAGTGGAAAATCCTTCCCTAGTCACTAGTCAAAGGAGTCACTTTCTATTCGAAGAAGGAGCTGCCATATCTGTTGATTTTTCAATAAGCAAGGTTAAGCATGAAGTTCATTCCATTTTAGAATTTAACTTAACCATAACCAATAATGTTGCAGCAACCAATATCACAAGAAGAAACAACATGCACAAGAACACATGAAGTATCTTGGGAAACCCTTCTCAACAAGGGAAGAAAACCCAACCAAAATCCTTTGCTATATTCTTCAAGAGAAAGACCTTCACCACCAATGAAACCTAGCACACAAGAGGGTGCTCAAACCCTAGAAGACTAGCGCCCAAGAGAGGTGCGCACTTTTCCCAAGAAGGTGTAGTTGCTGAAATTTACAAACTCACACAAAATATATGATTCCTCAATGGGGAATTTACCTTTACTTATATTAGAATTGACCTATCAACAAAAGTTTATATTGGAACAATAGGGTCGATCTCTCTATCTAATAATATTATTAATATTAACCAGATTAATTATCTTTTACATTAATTATCAATCACATTAAGGTGGGGCTGATATGTACCCTTTAGATTACAATTAGGGTTGCACACAGATCTGACTCTTCAAATATATAGCAAGGGATCTCATACACCCACTAGTGCTTATCCACTAGGGGAAAATCCATAGGGATGTCCATATCTATTGCTCATTGCATTACACAAAAAGAACCACTTCTTCACTAGTCCTCAACCACTAGGATCATGTTCACCTATGCTCATCCACATGCACGTCCACTCAACATATCTTATTTCCCACTACATTACACAATAGAGTCATCTAGATTTTCTCATTAACTCTCTGCTCAGAGGAGGCTAATATATCATCTTCATTTTTTTTATCATGACGATGCACCCAACACTTTGGGATTTCACACGTTCACCTTGTGCTTAGCCACATGCACATCCAACTCTATAGATATCCTTTCTCACTGCCTTACACAAGAGAATCATCTGGAGTTATTCTCAACTCTCTGTAAGGAGGAGACCATCTCTACGTTCTAGCTCTGTATTATATAGGAACCACACACCCCTCTCATGGGCTCTCTCTCAGGTTTGTGTCCTGGAGAATGTCTCACATAGCTGCAATCATCAACACTTCCTCTCAGCTAAGGAGGCATTCTTCATCATGCCAAGTCTCACTCAGATGTATTTCAAACTTTGTTCTTGGTTGTAGTTATCAACACTCCCTCTCAACTAGGGAGGTATCCTTCTCCAAGCTGATTTGTTGAATATGTTTGCAATCTGCTCATGTGTAGGAAGGTACTACATGTGTACTATTTTTCTCTCCATCATGTCTCTGATATAATGATATTTTATCTCAATCTGTTTCAATTTATCATGAAACACTGGGTTCTCAAAGAGATTTACACACAACTTTGGTTATCATCATAGGATCCATCTCATGATCAAGTAAATCTGTCAGAAGCTTGTGAAGACATATTTCTTCGCACACTCAATGATACATACTGTTCTTCTGTGGTATTCAAGGCCACATAAATTTTATTTCCTACTGAACCAGGAAACCATGACAATCTTTCTGGTAAGACCACAACTGAATGTTCTCTTCCAGTCCACTGTACTCTCTACTCAATCTGTATCTACATATCTTGCAAACTCAAGTTCACATTGGAGGCATATCTCAATATATGCTTTACTGCTATCAAGTGAGTCTGTCTTGACTGAATCATGGATTGTCTAAGAACATTCATCACAAGGCAAGAATCATGTCTGGTGTTAGCCATATACATCAATGGTCCAATCAACAATGGATCACTCCCGTCTGAATCATCATCATTCATTTTCTTCAAATCCGTCACGATGGTTTTGCATTCTGTCATACTAAACTTATTTAATATTACCACTATATATTTTCCTTGACTCAGGAAAATATCATTGGTCCTCTGTCATACTTCTTGTCCCAAGAAGTAGTGCATCATACTCATATCCTTCATCTCGAAATCAGAGGTCAAATCTTACTTGTATCCAACAACAAGGATTTCCGACTAAGTCATCAAAATCAGGCTCTTTTCACCAACACTGTAATAATATAGGTTAGGATCAATAATACTCTTCCTGAAACCCAAATTCATCAAGAATCCATCCATATGATATAGTTTCCAACTCATGGATGGTAGTACTAATGGAAGTGTATCGGGATTACTGGATCAAGTGTCTTATTATAGACAACTCCCTTTGTTTGTGAAAATCCTTTGGCTATGGATCTCGCTTTGTATTTCTCGACACGTCCATCAACTGCATGTTTGATCTTATAGATCTAATTGGAATTTACCTCATACTTCCCTTCTGGTCTTTAAACAATATATTATACATCATTCTTTTAAGATATACTGGTATTATTTTGTTATGGCATATTTCCATACCTGTTCTCTTGTTGCTTCTTCAAGACAAGGAGGATCAAAATCAATGAATTGGTTCATGATTGAAGGATAGCTCGAAAATCTCTTTTGCTTTCTTAGAATGTGCTTTGAGGGGCTTGTATGTTCCTCTACCTCTTGCAGAGTGAGCCTAGGAAGGCCTTTTATGCCCTACTGCAATATCTCTAGACATATCAGCTGGAGCAACTGGATTAGCTGGAATAATGTTTGTCTCCCTCTGAAATGATGAAGGGGGAGAAGGTATTGTCTCACTGTCAATCTCCATATGAGATTATTTGGATCTTTGAAAGGCTATCTCTTCTTCAAGGACAACATCTCTTCTTGTATCAACTTTTCTCTAACAAAGGATGTAGATCTGGAATGTCTTCGAAGATTCACTGTTTATCCCATAAATGTATCCTTTCTCCATGAAGGGTCTAGCTTGGACTTCTTCCCTTTGGGTACATGAAAATACACTGGGCACCCAAATATCCTGAAGTGTTCAGTCTCAATCTTCACTCCGATGAAGGTTTCTTCGGGAGTTATGTTTTTCAAAGTCTGGTGAAGACTCTTTTTCTGAACATATACTATGTCATGCATGCTTCTACCCATGGAATAATAGAAGGATTTTGATCATGCATTATTGCATGAGTTTTCTCAATGATGGTTCTATTCTTCCTCTTTCTCAAATAGTTTTGACTCCTTCTGAAGGATAATCATCTTCCTTTGTTCTTAACCTATCTGGAACAAGAAAACAAGAGGAACCAAAACAAGAATATCTCCTAAAGGAGAATAATGAGTACATCTCTAGAATCAAAACAATTTAGGGATTGTTATCACAAGTACAAAACCTACTTGTAATGTAGCAAACTTTAGAAATATAGGCTAAAGGAATGCCAATTTCAACAATCAAACCTGGAGTCTTCACTTCTAGTGTGTTGTTCCTTTGAATGCACTGAGATCCCTCTGGATCCATGAATTAAACAAAAGGTTCCTTCCTCCTGCAATTTCCCGCATGACAATGATACAAATAATATATATACAAATGCATACCTGAGGGTGATGATATGATTTCTCCAATGACACATGGCTAATCTATGTCCTCTTGACATCTTCATGAAGAGGGTAGTAATAGTGTCACCTTTTTTTTATCACCCACAATAATCCTTCCTCTGATGTCTTGTCTTCCAAGAACATGAAGTTGCTTGATCCATCGAGTTTATCTTCCATCATAGTTATGTTCATCATAATTTTAGATTATTCACAAACCCTTGTCAACTGGGCTAGAAAACCTAATGGCTAGGATATGCTAACACTTTTAGGTTTTGTTGGACTTATGACTACCAACAATAAGCCTTTGAAAGATAGGATAACACTAGTGAGATGAAGAGCTCCTTAAATGAGTTGCAAAAGCCCTAGTTCTAAAATTTTTGCAGAAATTAACAAACCTTAGAAACCTTAGAGACAAAAATTCAAAAATCTTGAAATTTCACTCTAACAATCTCTGGAGGTGTGCTAGAGGAGGCCATACTCTCCTATTCCAAAATTATCCCCAAAATTAAAGTATTAAGGAACGAAATACTTCAGAAAGGAGGGCCATACAGATTTTCTAGAAACCCTAGGAGGGCCATACAGTTCTACAGAAAAGAGAGGAGACTGGTAGATGTTTGTGCAATGGGTTCTTCAATACCTATGATATGATACCATGTTGATTTTTCAATAATCAAGGTTAAACACAAATTTCATTCCATTTTAGCATTTAAATTAACCATAGCCAATAATGTTGCATCAACCAAGATCACAAGAAGAAACACCATGCACAAGAACACAAGAAGTAGCCTGGGAAACCCTTCTCAATAAGGGAAGAAAACCCAACCAAAATCCTTTGTTGTATTCTTCAAGAGAATTACCTTCACCACCAATGAAACCTAGCACACAATAGGGTTCTCAAATCCTAGAAGACTAGCACCCAAGAGAGGTGTGTACTTTTCCCAAGAAGGTGTAGTTGCTGAAATTTACAAACTCACACAAAAGATATGATTCCTGAATCAGGAATTTACCTTTACTTATATTAGACTTAACTTGTAAACATAAGTGTCTATTGGAACAACAGGGCCAACCTCTCTATCTCATAATATAACTAATATTAACCAGACTAATTATCTTTTACATTAATTATCAATCACATTAAGGTGGGGCCAATATGTACCCTTTACATTACAATTAGGATTGCAGACATATCTGACTCTTGAACAATATAAAAAGGGATATCATACACCCACTAGTGCTCAGCCACTAGGGAAACATCCATAGGGATGTCCATATCTATGGATCACTACATTACACAAAAAAACCGCTTCTTCACTAGTGCTCAACCACTAGGATCACGTTCACTTGTGCTCGTCCACATGCACATCCACTCAACATATCTTCTTTCCCACTGCATTACACAAGAGAGTCATCTGGACTTTATCATCAACTCTCTTCTCAGAGGAGGCTATTACATCATCTTCATTTCTATCTCATGACGATGCACCCAACACTTTGGGATTTCACACGTTCACCGTGTGCTCTGCCACATGCACGTCCAACTTTGTAGATCCCCTTTGTCATTGCATTACACAGGAGAATCATCTGGATTTCTTCTCAACTCTTTGTAAGGAGGGGGCCATCTTTACGTTCCATCTCTGTCTCAGATAAGAACCACACACCCCTCTCATGGGCTCTCTTTCAGGTTTGTGTCATGGAGAATGTCTCACATAGCTGCAATCATCAACAATATCTATGTGTTGTTTCATATTAAAAATATCCATAACATCAAAGGAAGTCGCCATAAGTTCAAGCCATCAAGAAGATAAGATGCCCACATTTTGTTTAGAGCTATTGAATCAAAAGGAATATTTCCAATCAATCCTATCATGGAGATAATGCCTAATCCTTGTCTACATGCATGTACTCTGATTGTTTATAGTGGTGAACCAAGCTATGGAGTTATAACCATTACAAGGAGAGATTTATCCAACGATTGTGGTGTGGAGTCAAATGTAGGGCCAAATGTAGGACATGAGTGGACGATTGAGGATATAAGTGAAAGCAATTGCGTTATTGTAAGAGGATTTTTAATTGATGTCTCTGTTGCATTTGCTTTAACCCAGGGCATGTGAAGGTTATTGTTGATGCAATGATCAAAGGTTTTGGTAAGAAGTGATAAGTATGGGGAGGCTTATGAAACTCTTGAAAGTATTTTTGTTGGCACTTTGGACCATCTTTCCTATTCTAGACCAGAAACAAAGAGAGAACATCTCGAGCTTATGAAATTGTCCTTAACCAAGATTGTTGAGATATTTATTCACAATAATAATAATACTAATAATAATAATCTATTTTTAAGGTCACGACCAAGCTAGACACCAAATTGGTGTATGAGACCTCCTTGTTTTTGGGACAAGGGACCCCCTCTGTGCAACGATTTGACTGCTAAAGTCTATGTAGGTATACATACCCTACCCCCCATTAGATTTGAAACTATGATCTCCAAGGAGGAAACACATGTTCTTAACCATACAAATGGATCTCAAAGTTTTGCCATGATGGAAACCACTTCTCTATATATAATGGAAGAGTCAAAATACTGGATTACAAGGATATACTCAAAAATATATATTGTATTATCAACAACACTGAATTGCAATATGAGCAGTCAGATGTTTCAGATTATGAGACCAAAATTTACAAATTTGAAGAATCACCAGATGCTGAAAGTGGTGAAGAATCTACTGAAGAAAAGGGATTTTATGCATTTTAGAAAGCACGTGTTTTGAATATAGGAAGGGATCAGTTAACAAATCAAAATGGATTGTTTCCCAGTTAGTTCAAAAGTTATGGATCTAGGGGAAGATCCCTCATTAGTTGGAGAGACATGCATGTGGATTGTAGTCCACTAGTGAGGTTACGAGACATGTAGGTGGATTGTTGTCTAGTAACTAACTATGGGAGATTCATGATTTAGGAGTTCAGGGAGGTGGAATCTAGGAAATTGAGAATTTAACTTAGCAACTATACTATTACGAGGGTTATGAGGCAATTTGATGGAGCCCAAAATCGTCAGGGAAATGTGTTAAAAGAAGAAGCTTCTAAAGGATGTTGCTGATGTTTATTGTTTAGTTTATGTGTTTTACATTTAGGATATGTATTTTCTTTCAGTTTGTTATCTTTCAACATTTTACACTTGTTGAAGGGCCATAATGACCCGTTCAATTAGATACAGGGAAATGCCCGATGGTAGGTCCCAATTAGACCCACTCTCATTTGAGATAACATTTCTGACCAGATTTTGGCTTGGTTACTTATCTAACTAATATACTATCTAAATATGAATATGAGAACCATAGGTTCTCATATGAATTAAAAAATAAAAATCCTAACTAACTTATTCTAAGATGAGATGAATTATTACAATTCTAAGATGTAGTCTCTATTTTATTCTAAGCTAACCTATCTTGATCAAGAGAAAACTAAAAAGGATGAATATATTGAAATAATTATATTGCTTGCATAGAAGAAATTCATGATACAAATAACATGAAAGTTTAACAACATTACTAGTTAGAATCAAGTAATTGATTAGTTAACTGCATCATACTGTCGTTGTACACACTTTGAAAATCATGGTAACTATGAAAAATGAGAACATTAATTCAGAAAAAAATCATAAACCAACATTCACATACTACAGTAATAAACATGCATAAATTGAATAATCACATTCATGCACATCAACACCACAATATCCAACAAATTTCTTCAGGTTCAAATTCATTTGTAGTAAAAATATTATCTTGCTACATTCGGAAACCAAAAGCCCTTTCTTGTGGACAATCCTCCCTTTTATAATGAGGAGAGTCTCTTTACATGACAATCTTTCCATTATGAACCCAGGACCGTTTCACAAAATGAATCTTCATGTTCCAAATAGGAAAACAAGATGACAATAACAAAGAAAGGAGACATCTCGACACAATTATGGAATTTTATCATCATGAGATGCTTTTCCCCTGCATTTGATTATGATATTCCTCCCAGAGGGAATAATCTTTCATAATGTCCTCAAGCTTGGCCAATTGAAATTTCTCTACGATTAATTCTCCACTGCAAACTTTGGTGGACACTTATTGATGTAATTCCTTTGATGCATTTTTGACGAAGTGTTGGATTTTATTGGTGAGTTGGGTAGGTCTTAATAAGTGTTCCTCCAAAGATTATTTTTCAATTTGATTTAGACTTTGTATGCTTACTTGGCATGTTTCTTTGCATTTTTCCACCTCAACAATTTTTGCAGTGGCTTGTGTTGCTTCATAGATAGGAAGTAATGGTTGCATCCTAATTTATTCCATGAGATCACTTGAGTTATTCCACAATCTCATGCAGACATCAATTGTTACCTTTTGGGTGGCTTGTATGTTCTTGAACTAGGGTTTATAGGTGTCAAAGAATAAATGACAACATAGCCTTTATCTATCAGAGTATACTAGCATGTGTAGTGGGGGGAGCCTCACACATATCTTGCCAACCAAAAATCTTATCTAAGGCCTCATGGGCTCCCTGATACCTCCCTTGAATCTCTACCAATTTATATTGTAGCGCACGTTGTTCTTCTCGACCGATTTGTATTTTACCAAGAAAATTGATCAATTCTTTCTGCTCAATTGCAAATATTTTGTTTAGCTCGAGCACCTGGGTTTTAATAGCATCCACAACAAGTGTATATGTCTAGTTCGCCTCCATGGATATTTTGAGCTTCTGTCTTTATGCTTAAAATTCCTTATTGTGGGTGTCCCACTAGGTCTTGATCATTATTTCTAATTCTTCATTCATCTGATCTCTCGACGCTTGTAGGGATCTGTTCAAATTCTCGGTATTGAGAGTGTCAACTACTCTTGCAGCGTTCAAAAACTTTGAAGTAATCCTGTATTTAACATCTTTTAATTCTGGTTCTAGATTTTCCACCCTAGTTTTGGCAGTGTTTAGGGCACTGGCTACTTCGATGATGGACAAGGCATTTAGTCCTATAAAAGTGTGGAGGGAAGAGGCTTGTTGAACAACATTATCTTCAATATTGGATCCTGGCTTCCATTCTAATATTCTCCTTACATATGACTTGGATCTGGTGTCTTCTCCTCTTTTTATTTTACTCAATCTCTTCTCAATACTCCTCATTTTGTTTTCATAATAGTAGTCTCCAATAGCGACCATAGTGCTCTCGAAATTCAAGGCTTGAGAAGAAAAAGAAGAAGCTCCCAGAATAACATTAAGAGGAGTGTAGTCTTGAGGTGGAATGTTCACAATACCCAAATTGGGTGTTGATGGAGTGTTTGGGGTTTGAATCAAATATCGCAACTGTTGTTTTTTCAACAACTCATCTGCCCTTTTCTCAGCCTTGACTTCTTCAACAACCCATTTATCTTCGGCTTCTTCAGCCAATCGGTCGGCCTCTGCCTCACCATCCAATTTCTTCGCCTTGGATTTTTCATCTTTCTTATTTTGAAGTGCCACTTGATATGCCTTAAGTTCATTTTATTTTTTGATTATCTCCTCCTCGGCCTGACTTCTTCGATATTCTTCTTTAGCCCAGAGTCTCTTTTGTTCCAACTTTTCCTCTTTCCTAACCTTTTCTTTCTCTTTAACATTAGTGTCGATCTGTTCCTGTTGGAGCAATCTCTGGAACTCGTCGATTGTCACGCTCTTCATTTCCTCTTTTTCACATTCAAGATCCTTCCTGGAAGCATCATTGGGTAAATTTTGTAGGGATTCTTCATACCATAGTATTCCTTTAAATTTGTCTTAATCAAAGTCAACTACATGAATGTTGGAGTGGGTGAGCACAAAAGATCTGACATGATTGACTACAAGTTCATGGGGGTCATGGCCTTTAGGCTCTCATAGACATAGGTGTATCTCTTGCAGGATTTATGCCTCCTTTTTTGTATGTGGGCCGTTGGAAATGATGCAATTCCCTATGTGGATTGGGAAAACAGGACAAAGATTTTTGCTACTAGTTAGGAGTAGTGAAGTGACCCCTGATCCCATGGTTTGGTAAGCAATATACCTCATCAAAAGACGATCTGGGACAAAGTATGGTAAAAGGTGAGGGGCTCTAGTGGTTCCATAAACCCTGACATATGAATAATATTTATATAGGAACCATTCAATTATCTCCTTCATCCTGGTCCTAGCTTCAAAATAAATTCTATGTCTTGGAAAACCAAAAAGAATAGAGTGTAGGGGGGCGAGGAATAGATTACAAATGTCACAAAAATATCTCTTGTAGTTAATTCTCCAGAGATCATAGTAGTACACATGAATGAGGGGTTGGATTTGGTCCTAGTTTCACCCGAGCTCCAAAAAATGCACGAAGGAAAAAATAGAATCAATTAGATAGGCCGCCATGTAAAAATAAGGTTTTTTTATACATTGGATGTTCTTAATATGGAGACATATGTTGAAAGCTAAGATGTATACCCAAATGAACACTTGTCTTTTTTTGACGATGGTATAGGCTAGTGGTAGCCAATTAGTCTGGAAGTGTGTGATTTTCTCTTCGCCATAAATCCAAAATAGCATGGCTACTAACAAATTATACGGTGCCTTGAGTTTGTGGGTGGGGACCAATTTTTGTCCTTGTTTGAGGGTCTCGTGCTCATCGACCCACCAATGTTTCATAAGCTTCATTGGTCCCTTGTTTCCTTGGGAGAAGCCTTCCAGGAATGGTTCATTGAGAGCACATGTGGGAGTGGGTAGATGGTATATCGAACCAATATCTTCGGGCTTTAGGGAGGCCACACATTTTCCCTATTTTCTCACAATGGTTGTAGTGTTCACGTCGAATTTCTTGAAGCACCATTGCAAAACCTCATTGAATGGGAAAATAGTTTTTTAAGACACAACCAGATGAATTCCACTTCTTTGGATATTCCGATATACTTCTACGTATTCATCCTCTGTAGGAAAATCAGATGAGTCGAAAATTTTGTAGATCTCCTCATATGTGGGACTTTGGTCTTCAGCGATGTGGGAGATCGTGTCTATCACCAAGGCCTTATTTGGGTGAGACAATGTTTCAGGCATGGAGGTTGAACATAAATAAATAGATCCATTTAGTCTTTTTATATTATGGCTTTCCATGATAGGATTTTGGTTAATCCTGCATCAACAGATCAATAAGTGAATTAACCTATGTGAAAATAATATGGTAGGCATGAAAAGACCAAATGTTAACAATAAAATGTAGTACCTATAATTGAGATGAGGAAATGGTTACATATCACACTTAGCAAATAAAATAAGAATGACGTTTTCAAGCTTTTGGAAGAATATTGGTCTTAAAATAAGGGTTTTTATCCATTAAGAGGTATTAAAACACTCGTAAATGCACCATGACTTGCCTGTGTACGAAAGCCATTACTGAATCTAGCCTCAATCCATGTCATTAATGCTAATTAAGATATGATGCCACCCAAATACTCGCATTAGAGTCTAGGGGGTTTTGAATTCAAAAAAATAACCATCGGAGTCGGAGGATCAAAGTGGGAAAACTAGAGGATCGGTTTGAGCTCCGAAAAGAGGGGTATCAAAAGCATATTCCCTTTTAATTTAGAAAGGTGTGCCTACTTGAAAAGTGTGCAGTGTTGTGGGGAAGGTGTGCATCTTCAAAGTTATGGCATCGGAAGTTGTCGATGTGAGGTTTAAAATAAACTTCGACGAGAGGGTATCCAAGGAATATGCCTTTATCCTAGAAAGATGTGCCAAACGCGAAAGTTGAAGGGTTTGGAAAAATATTGTTGGGGTTAGAGTTTTGAAGTTCTAAAGGATGAGGGAGTAAATGGACTCCAAAGAGGATGGTATCGAAGGAACATTCCTTTGATACCTTAGGGTAGTGAAGAGTCCCGAAAGAAATAAAAGGTAAGTCATTCAAGATTGATAAACGGGGAAAAATGTTCAATATTAAGATGCCACTTGGTGAGGTAACGATCGAACAACTCATATAGACTTGAGGATGTTGAGTATACACTAGGTTTGAATCTATCCAACTATGGAATTCCATGTAAGGAGTAGATTTTAAGTGTCAGAGCTATCAGGGCATGAGGGTCAGAGTATTGAGTGGTGTGTGGAGGGAATTATTACGACGAATATGATTCTAACAGACCCCTTTCCAATGAGAACATCAAAAAGGTTTCTATCAGAATGAAATGTAGTGTGAGTTTTGTTCTGAATCCATCACGACTTAGGATGAAAGTGTAAGAGTGAGATCAATCACGTTGGCTAAGTAAATATAGGGATCAAGTCCTTACTACGAGAGGGAGGAAAGATAAAATTTGGGTGGAGGGATTGAAGAGTGCAGTATCAGGGGGATTGTTTATGACTGCGTCCAATGGGATGCTATTCATAAGGAATCCATAAACTGTATGAGTGCTATAAAAATGTTCTTCATGCTCATATCTCCTCAGTGAAGTAGGAACATATTCCTCATAAGAAACATTTAAGAAAAAAAAGGGGGG